>JAQGCI010000063.1:0-12399 GCA_034699525.1 Atropacarus striculus
GTTTATCGGTTTTTTGAAATAACAATGTTAGAACAGAACCGAACCGATATTGATATTGATATTATGTTTAATATTAAAATCCGAACCGAACCGTAAGAAACCCGATCCGATACCCGTCGTGTTACCCGAAAGCTTCAGTTTGAATTGTAATATCAGCTGTGTTTCTATATATGCGACGAAACGCACGTTTGATTATTGAAATCACGTGACTGTGACTGCAATGTGTGCCAAAATTGCCATATAAATGGATTTGTGTGCCGCAGTAATAGACGAGATCAGTCTCGAAGGATTGGATGGCATAACAATACCTTCGCTATGGATTCGACTCAATCAACGATTGAACGCAATCGCAATCAACTGTTTGGACGTGAGACAAACTGATGTCCAATCATTCATATTCGAGAATGTGATCAAATCTGAAGCGATTAAACGCAATCTGCAAATGTTTGAATTACCGCGAAATCGTTCGCCACTCGTATTATACAACAGATATGATTACGTTAACGCAGAAACTGGAACTTTGAACGAAGATTCCTCACTAATTCCTGACGACATTTACGGCGAAGTGACGCCTGTTTCTGATGGCATTATCAGAGGTTCGTGCAATGATTACAATGACAGACGCGATATTACGCAACGCATTATTGACAATAATATGTCTGTGGATGAGGTGATGGATAAGTTTGGTTCAGAAAAGGTAGCGATTGTGGCGAATCAGACGTTGCGAAACTCGGCATTGATGGGAACGTGTGTCGACCCGTGCATCGAAATGACGACAATCGTGTATTGCATTTTAGAGCGCATCGGAAGACAACGCTTTCTCGGAGAAGTCACTGTCGGAAAGGAAGCGGGAAACTATAAAGCGACGCCTAAAACGCTGTTTTATTATAGAAAAACTCTGCTTCGAAAGAAATTGATTATGAAAAAACAGTGCATCGTTTATAATATGCGTACCGTTCAAAACAATCACGGATTAGTGTTCACTCTTAAGAGATTCTTTGTCGAGCGATTGACGCCAATAGAAATAAAAGCCAGAAGAATGTGCGAAATGCTAACCTCTGCACCTAATAATGAATTAAATTACGAAGAACTTCGAAATGATTTAGATGTTAAGCCAAAACATTTTAGAGAAATGATAACCAGTTATTTGAATAATTTTAAGGTTTATGAAGTGAAGGCTGAAAATGGGGGACAAATGAAACGATTTGTGAAACTTATTAAATCAATTGGAGATGAAGCGGACGAAAACGAATTGGAAGATGGAGAAGACGGAGACGAGGATAATGATGAAGAGAGCTATCTTAGCAGATATAATGGAATCACTAAACTCGGTGTCACTTTCAGTGCGGGCAAAATTTTGGCAGATCGTCCCTTACTATCGCAAGCATTGGCTATTATTGAATCAAACCAAGACGGAATAAGCTTGAAAGAAATCGGAACTAATCTTTCTTTGCCTAAATTAGAGACTAGAAGTTTAGTGCGATATTTAGAAAGATTAGGTGATATCTCCACAGTAATGGTCGACAGGGGCAGACAAAAAGTTTCGATATATATTCCGCGGTGTCGCACAGATGACGCTAAAAGTATATTCGATAGCGCACGCAAATCACTAGCGATTAACGAAACCGATACTATTGGTGTTTTAAATCGCTCGAATATTATTCTTGATTTTGTTAAACAAGCGAAACTTGTTGACAGAATTTTTACTTTAAAAAAAGTGATTCGAGACGCGGAATCTGGAAGTGAACACAAAATTGACACAAAATCTGTTATCCGAATCGTTCACAAATTGGCAGCTGATGGCCATTTGAGATCGATTCGTACAATTTTGCGTTATCAGGATAATGTGAAAAAATTGCATTTTGTTTGCGTTCCAACTATAACACCGGAAAGCGCTATCGTTAAGGAGAAAATTAATCAGTGGCAGTTTCAATGGATCGGAAAACATTGCTTCGAAATTCAGTCCGACAAACCAAATCTTATTTTAGATTTGAATAATCCAATAAGCGAGTCATCAAACAGTAATATATTGGACCTGCAATGTAAAAATAATGTGATGAATTTAGTATATCAGCCGTCGATTGCTCGCAAATATGGTCTCGAACCTAAAATGAAGAAAATTCTTACTTTATATAAATTTTTGTATTATTTAACTTACGATTATTCGCCGGATAATCTCGAGCCCACTGATTGAAGATATAATATTACTCCATTACCGGATGGCATGCAAAGTATTATACATAAGTTTGATTGCGTCTAAAATATTCTAAATTGAGTGTTTTATTTTGTTTGATAGCACACGTCTGCACAATTGGCGAAATTATTCCTCGCTTACCTTTATCTATATTCGTAAAGATAGTATGGATTTCTTATGTCATTCCTGGTTTGCAAGATTTTCTTAATGATCCGATTAATATAAATCTAACGTTGAATCAAATTCCGCCATCAATGCGCCAATGTTTGCTATATAAACGCAAATTCGCGTTCAATATCTGCGAAGGACTGGCAGGACTGAGTTATTTAGATTTAGTTGAAACGCAATATCAAGAACAGTTTCCTAAAGAAACGACGGTTATTACTGTGAAAAATAGAACATCATTAACTTGTAATCAATCAATTATTAACTATGAATTCAAATCTATGACCGATTTTGAAAGATATGCTGAAGATTTGCAGTATCATTGTTTTAAGCCGTGCAAAGATTGTTGCATAGATCAGCGACTGTATCCGCACAATCTTAGGAATTGGACGTACACTCCTAGTTATAAATCTAAAAATTCATTTCCGACAAACAGATTACAGAGACTTTCTGGAAGTCAAAACCATCTCGAAGATAATGCTATAAACACTGGTATCCATAATAAAAGAAAGAATAATAGCCACACAAATCCGTCTAAAAAATCTAGAAAAGAGAATATTATAGCCGAAAAAATGCCATCAACTTCTTCTTCTTCAGTAACTATTAAGAGTAAAAGTGTAAATAAAAAGAATTCTAAACAATTAAAATTTACAAAGAAAAATCAGATTCGAAAACGCCATACACATTACGACAATATAGATATGAAAGCTAAACGTTTACTTAAAAAGAAACGAACAGATTGGACGCCAGAAGAGGACGCATTCCTTTTAGTTTGTAAAGTGGCGTCAACTCTACTAGACCCTCAATGCCCTCATTACATATGTGTGAGTAAAAATGTGGTGAGGGATGAACTGCACAAGTATAGTCCAAATATATCTCGAGATAAGACAGCGTTAGCGTGTCAGAGACGCATTAATTACATGCTGAAAAATCCAAATACGCGCCAAAATGTTAGCGATTGTATCGGAGAGTTTCGTCAGGACGACAAACTGCAAAACATTATTCGACCAAATGTGCCAAAAACGCACGAAGAGGTTTGGAACGAAGCGTTCATTAATTTACTGCATTTAATACTAAATAAAATGCAATCGCCTTATCTTCACGGCGCCGTTGAATCTGTGATCAGAATCCATTCAAAGGAAGATCTATTATCGAGATTTACTATCGTTAATAGTAGTACTAATATATTACCAGTTCGAGCGCCAATGCACGAAGACGCCCATAATGTTGTCGATATTCACGTTAATGTGGTCACTAATGTTTTATTATCATCACTTCTGTCCAAATATTATTTATATTCAAATGATAAGGACGATAGCAATTACTTTTCGCAAACATTATTTAAAATTTACCAAAGATATCCGGACAGTTTGATTCGATCAGTAGTGGCGAAATTAGGCAAATACGGCATAATGACCAAACTTAAAAAGAAGTGCGATCCCAATTCTCTAAAGTCTAAAGGTGTTACGCCTTACCGAATATCTCAACATTTCTTATTTTTATTGCAAACAAAGTTCACAATGGAGTCGTTGCTTCTTAATAATGCGATTAATGAGAGTGATATTCGCGTAAAAGAAGGTAAAACGGGATTCGACGCGGCACTCGTCACCACCCTTTTCACATCAAAATCTGCCACATTTGATAATTCCATTCCGGAAAACATAGTGATATTAACCGATAACTGTCCGCTGACGACCACAGTTCGAAATAGCGTGAAAAATCCAAACGATTCAAAGTGTTCTTCGCGCTACGCGTTGCACGTTCTTCGACAACACATCAATTTATTGCCATCCGATCGTACGCAACATTCTCAGGACTATTTAGTGGTGAATCAGTGTAAAGTTACATGTAGTTCAGTGAATCAGATAATGCTGAACAAAATTAAATTTACGGCCATATTTAATAAACACAAATCGCGATTATTCCAACCATTTGATTTGGATTTGGATTCGATGCCAATCCAGAGCAATAAAATAGACAAAAGTTTATTGGAGTTTATAAAAACTAAACGCGAATTGGGCGCGTCTTATGAAGAAATAATGTTGTATTCGAAAGGAATTTGGCCGCAAATATCGTTAGCATTGGCCGAAGATTTTAAGATTGTTTATCGCGTCGGTATTCGAACATTTAGATGGGTTTATATCGATTACATGACTCCATGGTTCGTTCAATCGCCGATTTTGAATACCGAATATCCCGCAAAATCGATAAAATTTGTGGCGCGATACTGGAAAATGCCAGACGGCGTCATCGATAACCAGGTGCTCTTTAAATTTTTGTCTGGCGTTTTGGGGCACATAATGAGCAATCCGAGTGTTACCAAACAGAAAATAATTGAACATTTTAACCAAAGCTTACAACCCGTTCAGTTATTCGAGATAATAGAACTTCTTCAAGCGTCTAATTGCGTGAAAGTTATACAAACGCCTCAATTATCGAAACCGAAGCTTTTTGAGACAAAAACTTGTTATCACGCGAACAATGTTATTCATTACGAAGCGACTCCCAATGCCTTTATTTATTTGTGTCGTTTGAAACAATATCTTAACCTCTAATCTCGATTGTAATTAATGTTTTATACTAAATATCGCTCACTTATTATATCATTAATCATTTTTTTACATTAAATTATTAATATAAATGAAAAATCGATTACTAAAAATTTAATTTTATTTATCAATTTGTTTATCATTATTCTTTGGTAACGCTAAACCAACAGTTTTGGCCGCATCTTCGATACTTCTTTCGCCTTTATGATAATATTTGTCATAAATAATTCTACAATTTCTAGTACTCGTTAAATAACTGAGATACGTTTCTCCAATAAAATTCAATTCATGTTCTTCGAGACAAACTCGTTTGTCAGTTATTTGATGCGTGCGATATTGATTGAGAATGAAAATCATTGATTCGCTATTTCTAATCGATGCCTAAAGCATGTAAATAAAGTTATTTTAATATTTAATAAATTTGCGGCAATTGTTTAGTTAGTAATACGTAAATGGGTGTCACAGCACATATCAAGCATTCTCATCCGCAGCTCATTTACCAGAACTTTCTCATTTAACTATACAGTTGGGTGTATAGTGTCCCACACTTTTTTGGTTTAGGGGGTATATTTCGGATTTTTCAAATTTTTGAGGGAGGGGTAAACTCATCGGATTTAAGCGACAAAATTTCGAAATTTTTTTCAGCCTAAACTAACTACGCCCCCACTCAAAACTCATCGAATTTAAACGACAATTTTTCACATTTTTAATCAAAATATAAAGGGGTCACAAAAACTCATCGGTTTTGACTGACAATTTTTTCATTTTTTGGCAAAGGAATTTGAAAAATTTCAAAATTTGTTCGTACTTGAACTTTTAAAATTTTGGTAGGGGTCAACTTTTTCAATTTTCCTTTGGGGGTTACCCGGCTCACCATTGTTGGGTGTAATATATGCTTGCACTTAAAAAACAAGGATTTACTATTAAAATTTGAGTATTTATTTTATTATAATTTTGAATGTTGTTTTGCCAAAATGATGTATATCTTCAAACAAATTCAAAAACTGAACTAAACCTCAGTATACTGTATGCAATTTAAGAGTTTCAATGTGAAAAAGTTCATCATTAAAACGTAAATCATTAAACGAATTAACAATGTAGTAATAATATAACTTAGTTATACAAACGTAGTTAAAAAATTGACACACAATTGATTTACTTATTTGTTGAGGTAATAAACAAATAGATTACAAACATTACAAACAAACCTGAGTTTGCATAAGTTTTCGCAATTCGTGCGAAATGGCGCGCAATACAGACAATCGAGACATCAATCAATTCTATTTAACGTATGATTAAATATTTATAGTAACAAAATAAACATTAATTCGATTTGTTCATAAAATCAGTTCACATATTTGTTTTGACGAGTAATACGCATGCGAGCATCAGATGCGCAATAATCATTCATAAGTTACCGTATGCTTAATCTATACGTATTACGATATGTGCCGGTAGTTTTAAACAATATATAGGCAGAGCCAATACTTTTTCGGACTAAAAAATTAATAAAAAGCGGACGGATTATTGGACTTAGATTTAAAAAGTCGGAACATAAATTTTATATTTATGAAGAGAATTTTTGATCGTTTCAACAAATTTTTTACTTTATTTAATACGAACAAAAAATTTTTTTAATTAAAAAAATTAAAATAATTCGACTTAAAATTTTTTTAGTAAAAATTATGGGGTCTTGAAAACTCCTTGAATTTAAACGATAATTTCATGGTAACATCTAAAAAACGGAAAATCCACTAAAAAAAGTCGGATTTATAAGAAAATGGTCAAAAGTCGGATTTATCGGACTAATAAATTATACTTATTTTAATCCTTATTTTGATATAACGTATAGATATTTTAATTTACGCTTTAAATAAAAAGTCGGATTATCCGAAAAAGTAATGGCTCTGACTATAAGTTACATGTTTTTTTATTAACGTTAAAACAAATTCAACTGGAGATGAGATGTGGCGGTGATTCGGACACTAAAAAGTTATTATAACTCAGTAACAAATATTGAAATATAATCAGATAAAATCAAAAAATTAATTTATTTAAAATAAAATATTAAAACGTTAAAATATGAGTAATGGTTATTTGTGACTAACGTGTGATCGTTTTTATCTTATCTAAAAATATTCTTTAAGTGTCACTTATAATTTGGCGTCCTATGAAAATTAAAAATAATTTATTAATGTTAGCCAATCATAATTTAAATATTTTTGTTTTTGATAGTAAATCTTACGATATATAAGGTATTACCGTAAGCTTATACGCATATAATGTTAAGTTACTAATATAACGTTAGAAATATTAGGCAAAATTTATAGTACACTATGAAACGCATTTTAAGGTATTATTAACGAATATTACGGTAAAATTTACATTTAATTATAATTAAAGTTACTAATTTCTACCGTAGTATTTGCTAAACTCATAAACTGAATTTTAATGTAATTTAATAGTGATATGAAATGCGAGAAAACTTTGTTATAAAACCTTATTCTATAATTTGATTACAAAAACACTTAATTAAAAGGCAATTTTGCGTACTCAATCTCTCGTTTTTGCCTCATGTTCTTTTGTTGATCAATAATTATCTTTTTCATTGCTTTAATAAAAAATTTTGCGGCTTTAATTAATCGTTGGATATAATTAAATCCAGGATTAATACGTAAGAGCGCAGCCGTGAAGTTTGTCAAACTATCGAATTAAAAATATTAAATTAATGTAAAAACGGACATTAACAAAACATACCAATAAATGTCGCGTTCTTCGCTTCTGATGATAAATTTTGGTTTAATTACCGCAAATGGATATACTTCGGGATTAATAGGAAGAATTAAATAAATCGTTTTCCTTAAGCCAAGCAGTTCTACAACAAAACTATAATAAAGATAAATCGATTAGAAACGTAAACTTTAAAAATAAATAACAATTTCATACTTGAAAGTATCATTATCTTTGGGCAAAAGATGGCAAATGACGAAAGAGGAAAGTATTCGTAATTCTGTGAGCAAACTTTTCGCTCGAAAAATTATATCCATCAGTTCATCGGATAACAGTTCATTTAATTGCGAACTTGTTTTATATTTATTCAAAATGTGATCCTTTTTACTCTCATAAGATGAAATGATGAGCTGATGAGCAACACTTAAAAGCGGTTTATGTTCGTCTCTGAACTGCCAAACTAAGTTTTGTTGTCGCAAATTTAACGCATTTTCCGCATCAATCAGCGATTTCATATTGATATAAACAATTTCTCTCGAATCACTACTATCTATGAATTCACCAAACTTAATATCGAGCACAAAACTTCCCCACAAGAAACTAATGACAGTTCTTTGATCAGTTCTCTGTTCATACTTCATAGCGAGCGCAGCGTAATCTGAATTAAACACAGACTTATCTAGTTTTTCATTGGACATCGTTTCGCGTTCTATTAACGATTTTTCCATCGGTAGCAAAATATCTTTTACCTTTCCGTCCAACTCATCCGCTAATAAACACAATGTATCCTCTCTAACCATAAACGATAATTGTAATGGACTTAAAGATTTGTAAAATGTCGAGTTCGCTTGAAACGAGTGATCGGTGTGAATGAATGGGTCAAAACTGTCGGATAACCTTTCTATCGACGTATTAGTTATAATATTTGTTATCGACTTCATTAAAATAGACGGCGAATTTGGTTCGACATCATTGCTGTTCGAGTCTGACAGAGAAAATAAAGTGTAAACAGAATTAGCGTCAGTGGTATCATTGATGGTTTCATTAATCATCGTTGAGTCCTTAGATGTTGAACTCGTGTCGTTATTTGACGAAATTGATTTTTCTTCACTCTGTTGCGCATTTGATAACTCTTTATTAGTCGATAATTCTTGATGGTCTTTATTAGTTGATGATTCTTCACTAGTATCAGACACTGTTGATTCTGAATCATTGATATTAGGCGATGATGTTGTATTAAACACTTCTCGTTCACTAATATCAACGCTATCTTTATTTTCCACAATAATGTTTACGGAACTTGAAACCAATTGCTCGGTTTGCTTCCTTTTAGCTTCTAATTCTTGCCGTTTTTGTTTCAATTTATGCTTAAGTGAAAGGCCGAGCGAATCTTTGATATTCGATTTAACCATTTCAAATCTGGCTGTAAACGGATCCGTTAGAAATGAATTACGATTTGAATACGCTATGGAATTGTTGCTCACATATAACTCGTTATCGCATTGCAAATTTGTGATTCCAAACGATTCTTTGTCTGATCGTCGAAAATTTTCAACAGATATCTCATTGATTGCGTCGTCAACAGGATTTATTAGTTCGGTTTTTGAGATATCGTCGTTTAGAATCGAGTGATAATTTTTAGAGGTATCGATCATTGAATTGGAATCAATCAAATTAATATTGGAAATCATGGCTGTGTTGTGCATCTCGAACTGGTTTTTATCGATTGAATTCTCTTCTGTTGTATTAAATTTAATTAATTCTGATTCTTGCGATTCGGAAGTTAAAGTCATTTCCATTTCTGTTGTATTAAATTTAATTAATTCTGATTCTTGCGATTCGGAATTTAAAGTCATTTCCATATCATTGTCAGCAAAAACTTTAGTGGTATTAATCGGTTCATTGGTTTGCTGATCGATACTGGTTTTGTTTGGTAAGCAATCACTAGAATTAATCAGTTTTGAATCAGTAGAAATCGAAGTATTGATTGGCGTTAATTCCATGTCTACTACACTCCCAACTAAAGAATTTTCGTTCTGCTCACAAACATTGTCAGCACTTTCTAGATTTCTTATCGATTTGTTTTTATCTTCCAAATAATTATCAATTTTCATCTTTTTTTCTAGTGGTGAATCGATATTACATTGAATCACACGTTTATTATTCTTTCTTGTTTTTGAATCGATTTCGAGATTAGAATTATTATTAGCTTCAACTAAACAGCCATTTGATTGCAATTCTTCATTTGGAATGTTTATAAAATCATTTTTTGCTTCTTCCACATTATTCTCTTGTACTGAACTTTGTATTAAACTTTGCTCATTATTTACACTAATAATTGAGTTTGTGTTCGATAAATCAAGTAAACTGTAATTCGATATCATAGTTGTGTTTAACATTCGGTTCAACTGTTTACTATTCGAACAATTTTTTTCTCCATCAATACTATTAAACTTAATTAATTCGGAATCTTGAGAAGAATTCAAAGTGATTTCCATGTCGTTATCGGTGAACACTTTAGTGTCGCTAACGTTATCAACAGATTCCTCTTCGATACTCATTTTAACGGACATCGCATCACAATTACTAACATTTTGGTCGATTGACGGCGAACTGTTCAGTGATGTTAATTCCATGTCAACGTTGTCTCGCGATTGCATTAAATCACCACTCATTTCCGTCTCAACTAATTTCTGTAAACTGTTTTCGTTGTTTTCATCAATTGTTCGAATCATTGATCGATTAGCGATTCTCTTTGATTTTCTATTCGGTGATTCGGTTTTTGATTCACTCACAGAATTCGAACAATTGCCGACATTTCGCAACTTTTTCACGAAATCATTGGCATTTATCTTCATTTGTTTTCGTTCAGCCAACGATTTATTCAATAAACTGGTGTTATCGGTGACATCGACACCGCATTCATCGCTTTTTGGTTCTGTGTGCTCGATATTCTCTTCAGAAGATTTAGCCAATTGTTGGCTAAAAATAAAAGTGGTTCCATCGGCGTGTAATTCTCTGTCATTTAGAAAATAACGATCAATATATCGATAAATATCAGTTAATAAACAAAATGATTTCAATTTTACTTGTACTGATAAGTCTGAGCCCAACTGACACGACGAGTGCTCTTTCTTTCCTCGCGATTCGTTTCCTGAACATTGGCGTCAAATGTTTTTAATATCTGTTTAGATTTAAAGAAATTTATGAGCGATACTCAAATTAGTATTTATTTTGATGAGATATCGCTTACAGACGAACGTCTTTTACACGTTTTTGACGCATTAAACGCATCAAACTCTGGAAACTCGATTAAATCGGTGATCATATCGTTTTCCATCGCATACAATAATCATAAAACACGAATCAGTTCATTAATAATTATTATGCAACAAAAGTAAACAAAAACAATATTTAATTAAATATTTTCGTGCGTTATTGTTATTCACTCATATGAGCGCAAACTGACGACAGAGTTTCAAACAAAGCAACCCTCAATCCTATTGGCTATTGATTTCAAAACGCATAGCCAATAATAAAACGTATACAATGTTTATATCGATATGCGATGCTATGGTGTAATGAAAATAAGCGATCGATAGTGAACGCAACCATTATTTCCTTTTCCTAATCAAGTGTGTGTTTGTTTGCGTGTGTTTTTAATTGAAAATTCAATTTATTGGATATTTTTTGTAAGTTTTAAACAGTTAGTAATTTTAGAATTAATGATTAATATTTTTATTATTAGTTTTGTTAGCGTAATAACCAAAAATGTCAAAAGTTAAGACACGAGATCTTCGCGGCAAACGAAAGGAAGAATTAGTGAAACAATTGGACGAACTGAAGCAAGAGTTGGCTAATCTTCGTGTGGCGAAAGTGACGGGTGGAACAGCTAGCAAACTATCGAAGATTAGAGTGTTTCGCAAATCAATTGCTCGCGTTCTGACAGTGATCGGTCAAAATCAGAAGGAAAACCTTAGAAAGTTATATAAGGGAAAGAAACACAAACCAATCGATTTGAGACCAAAGCTGACGCGAGCCAAACGAAGAGAATTAACGAAACACGAGAAGTCGATTAAGACCAGGAAAGAGACGCGAAGACGACGATTATGGCCAAACAGATTGTACGCTCTCAAGGATTAATCATTTATGATTTTCGACATTGTATTCGCGATTTAATTGATTATTAATAAAATTATTCGAAAGTTGTTTAGCAATTTATTTATTAAGTTAAATAATTTATCGATATTTCACGTAAACGTAAAGAATTTCGCTTTTTATTGTTGAGCATTGATTCACTATTTAAAAACTGTTGAAATCAAATCACACTTAAAATCATCTCAAGTATCGTTCAAAACTGGAAAACAATATATTATTGCTTATGTCTGACATTTTTATTTGTTTAAAAGATTTATTTCGTTTTTCTGTGTCTGCTTTTTTACCATTAATGAACAAGTTTTTTGAGTCAATAATGCGTTTTCTGAATCGTACGGCAAAAACAAATCTGATTCAAAACTTTTGAAATTTGAATATTTTTTCGCAGATAAGCTTATTTAAAAAGATTTTGTGTGATATTATCTGCTGTCACTTTTTCAGACATGTAATTTTACTAGTGTTGTTGTATCGATACCAAAAGTTAAGATTATTTATTTCTATTCTATTCTGATTCTATTCCATGATTAAAATTTTTTTCCTATTCTATTTTATTCCATACTTTCTATCAATTTTCTTGTATTCCGATTCTATTCCTTTTCCAGGAAT
>JAQGCI010000064.1:0-12271 GCA_034699525.1 Atropacarus striculus
AAGTAAATAAATATAAATATGCAAACAATTCAATTAATACGCAATCAATTGTTTTCTAATGTAATTGCTTATCACAAAGCGATGCAAAGATTTTCTTCAACTATGAAGTCGTGGCAAATCAAACATTTCGGCGATAATATATGCGAATCGTTGAGTTTGTGCGGTGAGAGTGTTATACCAATAATTGATAAGCCAAACGACGTATTGGTTCGCGTGTTGGCGTCGAGCGTAAACCCAATCGACGTTCAAATGAGTTGTGGATACGCCAACACCGCTATGTTTGCCGCTAATATTATCACCGATTGCGGTATCGATAGGTTCAGTTTCGACAGACTTCCACTCACTGTTGGTCGAGATTTCAGCGGTGTTGTGGTCGATCGTGGACTTAATGTGCGTGACGTTGATATCGGCGATGAGGTGTTTGGATGCGTTCCGCCATATATTAGTGGCACTCATTCCCAGTTTATTGTCGCCGATATATCATACGTATGTCCTAAACAATCAATTTATATCACTTAGAATAGTATAAAATTAGTTTAATTAATAGCGACTAATTAATCCAATAATCATTGCTTTAATTTGTTTGCGAATATTTTATATTATTCTTTCTACTGAACAGTACAGTATAAGCTTTTAAAAATCTCATAAAATATACGAAATAAAAGATGAGAGATGAGGCAAATTTTGCTAAACTATTATTGAAAATAACTTTTAAGAAATAGTTTTTAATTTAGTATTTAATATTTAATTTAAAATACTTTACGTGATTATTATAATAAATTTTATGCATTTTTGTTTGATAAAAAAATGTATTAAATAATCACTATTTATTAAATTCTATCAAATCCAAAATAAAGTATAGTTAAATAACAAGAATTATTTGTTTAAACATTATTATTGTTCTCATTTTTAATTGTATAAATATTTAAAATTTAATCGCGTAACAGCAAAACAACATAATGTTAAGTTTTAAGTGCATTCGCAACCTTTTAAAAATATTTAATTATTTTCCAAATTGCAAACACCCGTATAAATGAATAATGTTTTCGACGAGGCATTTCACTATTAACGTTAAATTAACGAATCAATGTTATCAATAGATGTGTGAAAAACCACGTAATTTGACGCATACACTATCGGCGTCATTGCCTTACGCATCATTAACTGCTTGGTCAGCGATTTGCAATTTTGGGTCATTAAATGAGAGAAATGCATCAGCAAAAAGGTATTTCGATATAAGTTTTCATGTTAAAAATGATCTATAATATCAATAATATCTATAAAACTATGCATTATATCTATAGAGTATTAGTATTAGGAGGCAGTGGAGGTGTGGGAACAATTGCGATTCAATTGCTTAAGAATTGGGGCGCAGAGGTTATAACCACGTGTTCAACGAACGCAGTTGAGTTCATTCGAAGTAACATTGAAGTTGATCACTGTATTGCCTACGATTCAAACGATCTAATATCGAATTACGGTCCTTTTGATTTGATATTGAACGCTACAACTGGCACTCATTCGCAACACAATCAAACTCAATCACTAATTAAACATTTACGCAAATGGAATGGCGCTAAATATGTGACACTATCTCCGCCATTACTGAGAAATACGGATTATTATGGATTATTATACGGCACTGCGTTGTCAATGATTGATGCAACAAAGCAAACAATAGTTAGTGCCACTCAGGGCACGAGTGTTCGTTGGGCTTTCTATTGCCCAAATAGGAGTGCTCTTAAATCTATATCATATTTAGCTGAAACTGACAAAATAAAGCCAATTGTAAATGAAACTTTTAGATTTGACGATATACCTCAAGCTTACTTAAAAGCTATGTCAGGTCACGCGAGAGGCAAAATTGTGATCGATTTTACTGAAGCGTATTAATATACAAATCTGTGTCCATTTCAAATTAAAAATATTTAAAAAAACATTTATCATAACGATTTTACTCGTATCATAAGAATAATATTAAAATTAATACATGAGTTTTTAAAATAATCATTTGACAACTTATCCAATTTCAATGAAATGTAGAAAAACATTATGGAAAAATGCTATTTTTTCACTTTGTAAATGAATTGTTTAAAACTATAGTTAAATAATATATTATATTATAATATAAATTAAAAATTAATAAGAACGACAAAAAAGCCATTAAATGTATTGAAACTCTTTACGTAATCTAAAACGTCTAAACTTTCGATAAAACAGAATTCTTAAATAACTCAAACATTATATTACGTTAGAATATGAACAATAATAATGTGAATAATAATAATAATAATTAATATAAGCTTATTATAAAATGATAGGCGTAAATACCGTATATTAAAAGCAATGATCATCGGTTAATAAAAATTATTACATATTTTCCAGATATTCTGTTTGACATATAGATAATAAGATAATAATTTTGTTTGTCTTAAATATAAGTTAATCATATAATAAATACTGTAATATCTGCAGTTAACTTACCCTAACATATCAAGAATAACGAATTAGGGATCAGTGAAATAAGTTAAACCTAAAGAAGTTAAAGTAGCGGACTATCATTAGGAGTAACACTTTTCTTTGCTGCTTTAATTAGGGATGCGTTCTGTTTCTGAAGCGAAGCTATTTTCTGCTGCATTTCTTGAACCTTTTCGCTATGTTTTTTATGTATTTCATTCAGCTTTTCTCGTGCCTCGCGCTGCTCTTTACTAATTTCTGATTTAAGTTCGTTTATCTATTAA
The DNA here is from genome assembly GCA_034699525.1 of Atropacarus striculus. NCBI lineage: Eukaryota > Metazoa > Arthropoda > Arachnida > Sarcoptiformes > Steganacaridae > Atropacarus > Atropacarus striculus. The sequence goes on from JAQGCI010000064.1 coordinate 2,742, forward strand.
TCAGAAATCATTTCATTACTATCATTCCGTACATTTCCTTAAATCCCATAATACTTAGCACTAAACACTTATTATTGGAATTTAAGGCTATTTTTTCGAAAACAACAATCAATAATGCGATAATGATGCCTACCTTAACATCTTTTTTCACTAATTCCGAATTTTTAATCTTTAGCTGCTTATCCAATGCAATGATTTTTTCTCTGAGTTGAGCCACAGCTACCATATTGTCACTGCTGTTCACATCCATGGAAGAATCAGTTATTGTAGTTGTTGTGGTTGAACTGCTGGAAGTAAGGTTTAAGCTTCCATTTGTTGTCTTCGTAATATCAAGTCTTTGCTTCTTATTAGAGCTATTACTTAAGTGAACGTTATTGGAGCCACTGCTGTGGTGATGATGTCTGTGATGAGAACGCAGTTCGTCTCTACAAAACATTGACAAAAGCCAAAAAATAAATTTAAAATATTCCAAGGCTAGACAACAAAGAAATTTCAGTACAGAAATAAACAGTTTAGAAATAAAATATAAAATATATAACACAATACACGTAACGTTATATACTTAGTTATTATGAGTTATTTTTAATAATTTTTCGAATGAATAATGTCGTATATATTACGCACATAAAATAAATATTAAGCTATTTTTATATTTTAATCGTTATCTCGTAAAATCATTATATATAGTGTAACACTCCATTAACTGACGCATTTATTTTTCTATAAAATATTAGCTCAGTTTTTCGTAGAAACGTCTAGTTTATGGTTTTGACCCTATCTGTCCGTCAAATCTAATGTATTTAACTATGAAAATAAATCCTGATCTTAACAAACTTTGTAACTGAACCCATAAACTATAGATATTAAATCGATATTGATTCTAGAAAGTGAGATATCTATGGTATGAATTTGTCGAGAATTGTTTTGATTTCATATTGAAAACATTAAAAATATACATCAATATTTTAGCCGATTTAATCAATTCATTTTTATGTGGTTATAAAAAATATAATATTTTCCTTGAATAAGTACTAAAATATTTTAAAAATGACATAATTTCGATAAATCTTACTTATGACGACTCGAAGTTCTAGAGCTGCTCTTCAGCGCAGATATGGAAGTGTGACGAATAGAGCTATCATTTTGTTTGGCTTTAGCTAACGCTCGCTTATAGCTAAGAGTGCATAACCAACACAACAGCTTTCCATCAACTTTTTTGCGACTCTCGGGATCTTTTCGATCGAAAGCGCATCTCTGTTTGCATTGTTCGCAAGTGAGTGGTGCGCCATATTTCTTCTCTGAATTCGTACATCGCTGACACTTTGAGCCAATAAATGCCGCAATTATGTTACAATAATCGCACGCAGATGGCTATCAATATCAATATGTTAATACCATTATAATGACGATATGTTAACAAAACGCTTACTTTTCCAAATTGTTTCACATTTTGCTCGCATTTCTTACATATAGAACTGATAGCTTTGCTTTCTTGTTGGAACTCAGTTCTACAATAAGTACATTTGACAATAGGGAAAGCGCCGCGACATTCCTAAACAAACAAACAATATGTGAAACAATCATATAATGTTAATGTTAATCGATTATCACTTACTTTACACAACTGTTGTCCGGCAGACAATTCTTCGAATGGGTGTCTAGAGTTACATCTGGTGCACGCAAATAAAGCCACAGATTGCGCACCTGATTGTGATGACATGTTTGTGATCGAAGTGTTCGCCATTACTCCAAACACTCATATATTGACGTACAGTCAAACTTACATACTGTGCACAAACCAAAATGTCAACAATGCAATGCTTTTTATTTTGACATTTCGTAAAATGTTATATCAGTTTAGTTCAAGTTAAATGAGCAGTAAATCCGATAAAAAGATTTTTATTGTAAATTAGTTTTTGTGTTTATTTGATTTAAAATTAAATAATTTAAATAAATTATAAATATTTGTGTAAAATTAAATTTTTATAAACATTAGATAAGATTTATTTTAGTACCGATTTTGGGTTTCGGTTTATTTATCAAAAGGTTTTACTTTGGTTCGGTTCGGGTGTTTCCCAATTGCGATTCAGATGCAGTTTTGAATTGAATTAAATTTTGACTGTTAACGATTAAATGTTAAATAATTTTCAATTAAATTTATTTAAAATATTAGCACAACTTACTCGATACGATAATATACTTTACTAAAAGAAAAATAATTAATAAACCAAAGGTAATAATTAGTTAGAGATTCTCTTCGTAATTTGTTTGCGTGACAAACTTTGGGCACAACTGTTTCAGTGCGAGTTTCGTCTAATGCGTACATTACAGTATCGCGATTCGCATTACTAAACATAACGTTATGCGCAATACTTAACAGTAAATGCAATCATTATCGTATGTTGTGATAGCGATTCACGCAAAAACAGAAACATAAACAGAATGTTATCACCGATTGTCGGACGCATTTGCGCCCAAACACACTCTCCTTTAAATCAATTTCGAATTAGGTTTTTAAAGTCTAGACAATTATCTCGATTTCTATCGTCACAAACAGTCTCGAATAAGGAAACAGTATCGTCGTCTGCATCCGCAGAACTGGCACAATCATCAACAAAACGTAAATACGTTCCTCGAAGAGCATTGCTTTACGTTCCGGGAAATGACGAACGAAAGATCGAGAAAATATCCTCCATTGATGTCGATTGCGTTGTATTTGATTGCGAAGATGGAGTGGCCATCAATAAAAAAGTGATTAACTTATTCTATATTTTTTAGAATCATATTTTTGCTTTTGTTAACATAATTATAATGTTTTCAGGAAGAAGCGAGACATACGATACAAAAGTGTTTGCAAACAATAGATTTGGGACGAACTGAATGCGCGGTAAGGATTAATTCGGCTCAAAGTGAGTTCGCGGACGAAGACTTGAAAGTTTTATTCTCAGGAGAAAAGATTCCTCACACTGTACTGCTGCCTAAACTCGAAGATAAGCAACAGTTAGATTGGGTTAGTTTTTTATTAGAATCTTAACATATTTGTTACCATAAGTTATGGCGCATTCATTTAAATTTACGTTTTTAATAAAAAAAATTTGCTTTCGTATTCAGTTTGCCGAAAGATTGGTGAAAGCGGTTGGAAAAAGGAAGTTGAAATTAGACATAAATTTAATAACTTACGTGGAAAGCGCTAAAGGATTACTTGATCTCAGAGACATTTGCAATCATGCCATTGAATTGTCTGAATTTAACTTATTTTTTCTCGAGGGTATTGTGTTTGGTTCTGACGACTTTTGCGCAAATATCGGTTAGTTTACTCATCAAATAATAATTCTTTATAATAAATACGGTAATTGGCAATTTTAATGAAAGGTGCGACACGAACTAACGATGCTTCAGAAGTTTTGTTGGCGCGACAGCAAGTAGTTATAACTGCTAAAGCATTTGGTTTACAAGCAATTGATGTCGTTTATATCGACTACAAAAGTAACGGATTTGCTATTAATTTTAAAATTACTATTTATACACTGCATAACTAAAAATTTGATGTTATAACTTCAGATTTAGATGGTCTGAGGCAGCAATCAGTTGAAGGATCAAAAATGGGATTCACTGGTAAACAAGCGATACATCCATCGCAGGTTCCAATCATTCAAGAATGTTTTAAACCATCAGTCGAGCAAATAGAATGGGCCACTGAATTAATTAAAAAGTTCAAAGAGCATCAAACAGAAGGAAAAGGAGCTTTCGTTTTTCGAGATCAAATGATCGATAAGCCATTGTTATTACAAGCGGAGAATATAAAAGAAATAGCAGACGCGCATAACTCTAATGAATCGAAATTTAATTCAACGAACAATAATAAAGTTACATAATTTGATTAATATATAATTATATATTTTATAACATTAATCAATGTATATATTTTTAGTTACCCGTTGTCTGGACATAACGAGATTAAAATATTGTATTTATTAGTTATTAATTATTAAACTTTTCTGGATTAAAATTGATTTTTACGTTCACTCCACTCAACTATCTTCATGATAGTGTAGACTCGAGTTATCGCGGTTCCCACACAAGCAAATCGGGCACAACATGCGTACCCTAACAACTAAAAACGCGAACCCGAATATCCTTTAATTCATAAAATTTGAAAATGCCCATAAAATCAATTATTAAAATCTCAGGAAATCCTTAGTAAATATTGAGAGAAGAGAGATAGATTAAAATAATAGAGTAAAATATTGTTAATATAGTCGTTATGTCCAGACGGGCGTTTCAGTAAGCCTCAGCTCGGGCTACGAGCAAACAACCCGTAAGTTAGATCATAATTCTTGAAGCGACATAACTGTATCTCTTTGCGCTGAAATCCGATAAATGCAGTGTTGTATAACTCATGATGTATGTTTGCCGCCGCAGAACTCTTTAAAATGCAAATAAAATAAATAAAACAGTTTGAAAATTTTATTAAAAATAATATAATTACTTCGTTAGCGAATATAGTCAACAAAAACTTTGAAGGAATAAATATTTTGAGCAATCGATTCAAGAGGTCCTGATACGAATAATGCGGAGCATTGGTCTCAAAACTCACGTAAGAGCATATTGGCTCAGGAGTTATATGTATAGTTATATAATAGCCCTGTCATCAAAAAACAATCATATAATCATAAACTAAGTAACGTCCATCTGATGACACTATTATACCCCTTTGATGAGTCCATTCATCGAATATCCGCATGGAGTAAAAAGAAAGTCGTCGATTACCATTCCAGGTAATATTTTATCGATACCAGACTTTTGAGTGGCCTCTTTCGCTGAGGAACTCACTTCGCGCGTGAATATTCTCATTACTTTTTGATCCAAATTCTGCATAATTATGTGCATAGAAGTTAAGAAAAAACAATAAATAAAGATAAGATATAAAATATCAAAAGGATATTTCAAATGTTTGATCCGGAGCTTCAATTTTGCCAACAGAATCGTTAATTGGTGTATTCAATGTATACAAATACCAACAGTCACGATTGATGCGTCCCATACAATATGCCGCTCCATCTAATCATTATTAAAATTAATAGTTTAAAAATTATATTTGTTTGACAACGAAATAATACCTTCAAAAAGTGTGTCTAAAAGTACAACTTCATTCTCAAATGTTCTGTGCTCTGTATCTTGAAGTTCGGGGCGCATAAAATTCTTGCGCGAGTAAAATAAATCCTGAAATATTTATTAAAACATGTATTCATCGGTTTATAAAATCCGTTATTAATAATGTTATCGGTCTGAATTAAAAACAAAAAAGTATTTATAAATTAGAAAATTCTACACTCTTTCATAGATTTATTTTTTACATATTTAAAATAAAAGGAAAATATACCGTAGTATTATTAGTATTTATAATTCCACTTTTAAAGTAACTTTTTTTCTAAATATGTATAGTCATTTTTAATAATTTTGACGATTCACGATTACATAATGAATATCACATAAAAATTCTAATATACTATTTAATCGCATTACCGTTGTTTGTATTGTTTAGAAATTGCTATTAGAATACTATAATTTGTTTATTGTTAAATGTTTAGAAAACTAAATAAAAACAATTATAGCTATCTATAAGAAAAAATTCTATCGTGAAGATTTAAATCTATTAATCAAAATGGAATAATAGTAAACATTTTAGACTGTTTAACGAATTAGTGTAAAATATCGTTTTAAGCAAAATATTCTAATAAATAATGGAAAAATTAATGCTTATTATTGATGATGAGAATCAAACTATTTTGGATATTTTTAGATTAGTCTAGAACTGTAACACAACACTACCCAACATAGTAGTAAATTTCAGCTATATTTTACATAAATTAATGAGTTTTGTTTATTACTTTCATGAGTCAACTTAGAGCTTAGAGATAAATTGTTGAGATCACACACAGATACATAATTTACAGTTTTATACACTGTGTAGAGTGCAGTATAGAATAACAAAAATTGTTACTAAGTATTAAGTATTAAGTGATCGCATAGAAGCGGTATAAGGAAATGAGAAATAAGCATATGTCTCACACGCCGTTTCAACGCAAATCATTAGTGACGAAAAAGCATTGAGTAAATTCAAATCCAAATGCTTAATGCATTGCTTACCACTACTTCATCAAATCCTGCCACTTCTTTAACCAGATATAGAAGTGGTTCGATGCAACGCAATAAAGTGGTTGATCCGCACGTCTTGATGATGAATCGGTTGCGCGATATAAACATACTGCTCTCACTTCGTGGTCAATCAGTAATAAGTAATAATAAGTCAATAATTGAATTATTGTGAACCAAACACAACCAAAACTAAACAAAATGGTAATACAAACCTATGATTACTTACCTGAGAACATAAGCATCCAAATGGTCGTTACGTTTGTAACTGATTATCTCGCACTTAACCAAACTAAGAAGTGATTCCCACGCAGACCTATAAACAGATACGTAATACCGGTAAACAACGCAATCATTTTGCCATTCATTCGCAAATTCAAACCTCGGAATATTTCGAAGATCACACGCTTTATCGTTGTCGTCATACTTATCGAACCACACTTCAAGCAACTTCTCTGTGCCCTCAAAGAACTCGCAATAATTAGTGGATGAGTCAACTATTGTTTCCATAATTTCAAATCAATTTTATTATTAGTAAATGTTTAGACTCTGTTGAGAAAACTGATATTAATATTAATATAGAGTATGTGTAATGCAGTATAACTTGTACGGTATTATACTGTATTAAAACTTCAGTGCATTCAAGGCTTAAAGCTTGACTGTGGCATATATTTGTCAGACACAGACACTCACACTAATACTCAACACTAAAATTCTCGATCATTGCATCGCGTCATCCTTTTCTAGAGTTGTCGTCATGACAACAATTAATCCGATTGGCTCTAATGAGGCATTGAAGGCGAGTTTTGCATCAAATGTTTCACGCATTATAATTACATGAGATTAAATAACCGCTTTAAAACCAACACATTTAAAGCTTGAAATCTCGATTTAAACCTATTTAATCCTCATTTACCACTATTTCAAAAGAAGAATTAATTTATTTTCCAATCAAAAAGTTCAATATATGAGCAAAAATTTATTTTGTAATTTAACATTCACCGTATGGTTAGACTCGTTTACCGCTTCAACACTTCTTACCAGTTTATTAAATAGTAAAGGATTAAACAGTCAAATATTTTTTAAAGTATTTATTACTAAAAAACTATTTTAGCCTTTAAAAAATTATTCCATTTAAAACATTCTCAAGCATACGTACGAATTTAGTAACTTTAAATAAATTTCCAGAGTATAAACATAGGTTTCGGAAAAATAAAAACTAATTTAATTTTCCAATAAAATTAAAAACATTTGATTACAGAAATTTTTAATTGAATAAAAATGTTAGAAACACAAAAAAATAAATGTCGATTAATTGTGATTTAACATATTTTTGCTTAATTTGTTCAGTTATTGTTGTAAAACTTGAGGAAATCCTTGATTTTGCGGATACCGTTGTCTATTAGGCGCCGCACCCCTTAAATACGGATTAGTTTGCGGCGCTCCTCCAGACAGCAGCGATTGCGGCGGCGCCTGCATCATCGGTGGTGGCGGTGCTCCCGGGTATGCGCCTGATTGTGATTGTGGCGGCTGTTGCGAGAATGTTTGAGGAGGCATAGCATTGGGAAAGTTAGCACCAGATGATGGCGGATAATTCATTTGAGGATTAAACCCTGGATTTGTGGGAGAATTGGTTATCTGTGGTCCATGTTGTTGCTGGTGTTGCGGGTGTTGCGAGTGTTGCGAGTGTTGAGGGAACGAACCGAGTTGTTGCTGTGGAGCTCCCATTTGCTGCGACGGTTGCTGCGTCTGCGGCGGTGCGCCCGGATATATCGGTCTAACGTTTGACTGCTGCGAAGGCGGAGCACCGAATAATGGATTTCCTGGGTTACCAAACAGTGGTGACGGTTGTTGTTGCGGTTGAAATTGTTGCGCACCGCCTTGAGTTGGTTGAGAGTGCGACATCGATGGCGGGTGAAGAGGCGGTTGTTGTTGTTGCTGCTGCTGTAGGCCTATATTTTGCAAACCAGATGACGGTGGAAACTGTCCAGGATATGGTTGCGGTTGGACTGGGAATCGCTGTGTCGGTTGAGAACCGATTTGTTGAGGAGGAGGCTGTGAACTCGGGATGTGTTGCAAACCAAACGGCTGTGTTTGCTGCGGCGGTATATTCGGAGCACCGAAATGCTGAGGCGAAGAGGAGCTAACAGTTTTATACTCCGGAATAGAACTTATTGTCACCGGTTTTGACTGAGACGTCAAACTTGAGACACTGTCGGGAGAAACTGAACGCTTTTCATCACTGGTTCCATTAATCAAAACGTTTTCGATTCTTTTATTAACCAAAGGATCGAATTCTTTGGGCGGATTCGAAATTTTTGCGAATTGATTATTACTATCGGAATCCAATTTATTAATTTCATCGCTATTAGTATCAGTTTGAGACTTCAAATGTGGCTCTAATTGATCCAATAAATAATTACAAGTGTCACGCATTTGTTTCAATTCTTTGCGAATTAGTTTCACGTCTTCCGACTCTAAAGGCAATGGCTGTCCGTTGACGAACAGAGTTATCTTAAGAATACGACTGCACTGAATGGCAAACGATAGATCATTGCTGTCGAAGATAGTGATCAAGTCGTTGTCCTCGTCTTTATATTTGATCACAACTTCATCACTACTCTCTAACTTTCCTCGAAATACTCTTTGCATCATAACCAGTAACTCGTCATAAGTGATGTCTTCGTTATGTATTGGTATACGTCTGATATCATTACCCAATTGAACTTTAATGATGAGTTTACCACTCAAATCCAAATGCGAAAACTCGTCATTCACTGCCGTAAACGAAGCCGAAGAACTGCCTGAAGCCATACTATTATTGATTGATAAACTATAATTGATTAATTAATATATAAATTGTGATTAAATATACCTATTATTAAATGATTATAAACGTTAATTAGTTGCTAATCTCGAAACGCGTTAATAAGCGAAACTTACTGTAAATGATATTTATTTGATAATAACAACGACGTGTCAATTCATTGCACTAATGATTGCGTGAAAACACAACGACAAACCAAACGTAAGCCAAACTGAGCTCAACAAATAACGTCAATCGTTTCCACTTCACTTTCGCTCTTCAATTATTTAATTAAAGTGCATGCATATCAAATAATTAAATTGCTTTTGGACAAACTCGCTAATATTCATTTATTAAATAAATCAGAAGCGATTTTGTTAAAATTTCTATTAAAATGAATTCTTGATATTATTTTACAATCTTATTCAAGTAATTATAGAAAACTGATGCTATAAAGTACGTGTATTTCGTTTGTTAAGTTTTACGCACTATTTGTTTATTTTACAGTAAACTGCATGCTGTCTATGATTGACTAGTAGTTTGTTGTTTAAATGTGTTTTAAATGAAA
>JAQGCI010000065.1:0-12242 GCA_034699525.1 Atropacarus striculus
AAATAAATCGAATCAATGTCTTATCAAATTATTTGACTCAAATAGCGAGTCAAAGCCAAAAACTTATAATTTAAAAATAGCATGCACTGCGAAATGTATTGTATTTTAAACGCGCATAACGTATTATTTATTTTATTTATTTTCTATTCGCTTTATTTATAAACATATAATCTGGCGAATGGCACAACATTGGTCTGCGCGCAACACTTTTTTCTATTATCTTCGTTACTCCGTTTCCCTGTTTGGTACCAATAATTTTTTTGATATGATAATGTGTGAGCGCTGTATGTGTGTGTTTATACACGATTTTATACAATAAGGTGGCAATTATTCGTTCAGCTTTTTTATATTGAATGAAAAGTTGTTCGCTGTATTGTAGTTAAGTGTACCCATACTTTTACAGAGTAGATGCTTATAAAAATAATACATTTCTAAACTATTGTTAAATAGTTATATTTTTATTTATTTATTTTTATAGCAACACCAGTCGATCAACTAAAAAATTAAAGATATATATTTTGATGCGCTCTAAAAATTTTCAAGTATTTCGCGCATACAAAAACAAACGATAAAACACATCGAAATGAATTTATATATATTTCACGCCTACTACTAATAATAATAAAAGATGTGTTTTGTTCAAACCGCGTGTAGTATTTTCTAATCGATACGCATTAATTTTTATTTGTTGATATTTTAGATAAGGCGAGAAAAAAATTAAATTAGTGTTAAATAATCTAGTGTTAGGCGTATATTTTTATTTTAAAAATCAGTTACCGGGGAATAAGCGATAAAACTAATGACTATCTATTTGCAGAGCAGTTATTAATGTTAACGTAAAATTAATAATTCAATACGCTCTAGCTAGAAATAACCAACCGGTATTTCATTTCCTCTCGCTTTAATAAGCGCAACACTAAACACTTTTAAAAATGGTTTATTTAGTTTATTTTTCGTGTTTTAATGATACTGCTAATCAGTTAAACTGTTTTTTTGGTCGACTTTTTGAGAGTGTGTCGATTTAGCAAGAATTTGCAAAAAAAAGTATTAACTAAATTTTTAGATTTTTTACTCGATCTGTCTTTCGGTTATTATTATCCTATTATATTTTATAGCGATTCATCCTCAAAACAAAATCAAAATCTAATGAAATGTTGCAGAGAATCAGATTTAGCACACACTGGGTTTTGCATACATTTTACATATTAAGCAAAAACAAAACAAAACTTTCGTACAGAAAAGTTTGTTTTAAATAATTCATTTACTCTTAATCTTTTATTACTAGCACTTAATTTTCTCTGCAGCAGTCAGTCAGCCAGTCGTCTTGTTTAAAAAAAATGCGCTCGCGGGCATAAATCTACAATTAGCAGCGAAATAAAAATAACTCTATAACAAAACATAACTCAAAGAATGCATCGCGATTTATTGCCTCTCAGAGTATTTAGCCTGAACTTGACCATAAACTAGTCACTAATTCGACACCGCAGAAACTGCCTTATTTCTTATTGAACGATTTTCAGATATTTTGCTCCTTAATTTAATATTGTCTTGAATTTAACGTCGAAAGTAACCAGACGTGATTTAAACGGTAAAACTGAAAAATTTGCTGATTAGTGGGTGCGACTCTATTCGCTAAATTAGCGGAAGTGTCTGTGATGATCGCGATGGTTGCGGTTTAACTTGGTTTACTTTTATATTTCTCACCGAAACCTGATTGCGATACGCAATTTGTGTTTTGATTGACATAATAACATTTTATTATTAGCAAATGCTTATTAACGGCTCGGATTAGAGAATAGATTACACAATTAAACGCAAGCAGACATGTTAAGAAGAATCCCGAAAAGTAGCGCTAAGCAAGTTCACTGTGGGAATGTCGTGCGGGTGAATGCCACTATTATCCTCGACAATCGCGTAGATCTCTTCCTCGAAATTTGTATGATTTGGGTCATCATTCGAGGGACTCTGTTATGATGAGCATTGGTAAAGATTCACTATTGTCGGCCAGCGATATCGCTTGAGAAATGCGGCGAAGAATAAACTGTGGGAGTTTGATGCCTATTGCCACACACATGTATTCATATGCCTCGTCCTATTTATAGCCATTATATTTGTTTGATGTTATACTTTATTTCTTGTTCCCAATATTTTATTATCTCTTGTTCATTATTTCGAAAAAACGAATTAATATAAAAAGTTATTTAGCATTGTTTCGCAATCTTTTTTAAAAAATTTCTTTCTCTTTCTTTATCTTTCTATGATAATAGAGGCGAAGAAAAATTAGCCAAATTAAATGCGCCGAAAAAAAATCATTATTAATAATGAGTTTACGCGTGAGCTTTTATAAATCATCTCAGAAAGCGCTACACCGAGTAATGCGCTCATTGATGGCACAACTGATAAGCATAATTAATTTCCATTGACATGATATGTTTTACGATTACTTAAAGCTGCTAATAAAGCGCCGCGGAATACTGATGAACATTTGCGCATACATAATGTGAATATATTGTTTCAGAGGAACAAAAATTATTATTTAATAGCTGGTCTGAATCTTTCTTACTCGTTTCACTTTTTTTTGTTTTTTGTTGTTTGTTGTTAGTTAGTGAAGGAGAAAAAAAACCTCAATAAATTGATCGCATTATTGAAAAAGCTTAACCCTCTCTATCTGTTTTGTTTTCACGAATTGATCTTTAATACAGATTATGAGTAATTTTTTTTTGCAGTTAATGCACACAAAAATTCAGACTAATATATATATCGTGAAATCAGACTTGTTTTTTCTCATTCACTATCTCACTGATAATGTTAGTGTATCCTCAATTTTTTTCTTACAGTTTTGCCATTCAACGTCTACACATAAGCGCACATAACATTCATTCCCAGAGCGAAATAGTTTTCTTTTTCGTAACTGGAATACCAAATAACTAATTATGTAATAGAATCTCCCACTACTCAATTAAAATCGTCTTAACTTTTTCGTAAAACCTAAAGCGCATACTTCTCAAAAATCATTCATTAATTGTTTCAGTGCGCACAGGCATAATATAATGGTTTCATTAGTGCATAGTTTTGTTTTTACTTTTTCAACTTTTGTTGCTTCCTTACTGAATTTTTAAGTGGCCATAAAATTATGTGTGGATTTTTTTCTCGTAAAATAATTTATTTTATATTTAATTTAATTTCAATTAGTATATTGAATAAAATAACTTTCAATTTTCTAACAAAAGAGTTTCCTTTCCATAACTCTTCATTAGAGATGACGCTTACGAAAAAAATCAAATTTTGAGTGAATCGCTAACTGACACAGTTATTCGAGAGGGAAAAAAGCACACACACATACAGATATAACAAAATTTTGGCATAAAAATTATATATAAACACAAAATTTTCTTATCATTGCCTGCAAAAAAACCTTCTTTCTCTTAGATCATTAACCAGGTTATAATCAATGCAACGGTTATTGTTATTTTGCATTATTTAGCATTAATGCCTTATTATCGGAGACTCATTACTTTCAATTATAGTGTCACAATTGAATTGAATTTTTTTGATTCAATTTGAATTCACTTATTTTTTTTCGCTGTACAAAACTGTATTGTATAATAAATTATATAATAATAATAATAATACATTAGACCACAAGAGAAGAAAATAATACAACACATCCTTGAATTTTTTCGAATTTCACCAAAATATATATGTTAATTATTGTTATTTAGTATCTTTCTCATTCTTTCTGTCAGGAAAGTAATCTCATTTTTTTCCGAAGCAATATACTATTATATTCAGAAAATAATAGCAAAAAAATAACAAAATATTCACTTTTATGTACTTTTATTTCTGGACAGTTATAACAATAACATGCGTCAAAAATTTAAACGAAAAGCGTATTATTTAATTAATTATCATTTCACTGTTACTTTTAGTTTTAGTTGGCGAATGGCACAGCAGGCGCAACATTGGTCCACGACTTGCTAGTGAACCAGTCGCTTGTTTCCCTGTTTGGTACCAATAATTTTTTAAATGATAGCATGATGTGACATAAATTATATGATTCGAGTACAAAAGGGTGACAATTATTCGATCACTTTCCATTGGAAAAAAAACGTTAATGCGTGTACGCTCTCATACGATTATAATTATTATCAAAAGAAGTTATAATTATAATCGCATAGTTTTGTACACACGCTTTAATACGCTTTAAAGAATTTTATGTGCTCTAAAAAATTTTCAAACCGCTCTGTCGAGCGATTGTGTGCTGTTGTTTGTGCCTATGACTATCTATAACAGCTATCAGTTAATGGAAGTTTTTTTTAAAAACAAAATCATTAATCAATAATTATTTCGAACTAATCTAATCTTAATTATTATTGATTATAGACGATCTCTGTATTTATTTATTAAGTGGAGCTAAAATTTATGTTAACTGAAAAAATTTATTATTGATTACTAGTTATTAATAAAAAACTATTTTTTGCCGAAAAACTTTGCTTTAAAGGCAAACTTTTTCTAATAATTTAATATTTATACGTTTAAATGGCGAATAAAATTCACTACTGGTTCCCTAATATAAGGTCAAATTTACGTCGTATTCATTTGGCACTCACTCATAACCATACACAGAATAAATTTTTAACTGTTCAAAAAAAATCGACATGCTATTTCCTAAGAAAAAATCATTAACTTATTATTTTATAAAAAAAAAACTTTAAACAAACAAAGATAATAAAATAAATTCATAACATTTTGTTTCTAAAAAAATAATTAATTATTCAACAAATAAATTAAATAATTGCTCATTTGTTTGTCGCTGCGCAAAAAAATTACCATAAAAAACTATCACACACTTACACATTACAAACACATAGACACACTCACTCGCACACACACACCAATCAACTCAGCGAGTCCTTCTTTTTGGTGGTGAATCCAGTGTTTCCGACCCACGGATAAGATTCGGGGCACAGTTGGCACGTCTTGAAAAATCGCGACCCGCTCTTAAAGCCCACGTTGCAAACGGTGGGATTATGACACGGTGGCGGACGATCATTGATGTCCTTAGTGTGGCAGTTCCATGGCTCAAAATTGTCTATCCTTGAGAGGGGTGTTGGCTCACGCATCCACTCCAGTAACTGATAGCTCGTCACAAAAAACACGTCATTGTTTTTTAATACTTCGTCGATGAACGTCAGGAAACCATTTTTGTGGTGCTCGGAGTTAAACCACGCCGAGTGGTAGAACAGGCCGAATGGCGCGCGATTTGACTTGTAGTGGCGGTTAAAGTTTTTCATTAGCATTTCGTACACACCGTTCTCGTCGGTTGGGTTCGAACACGCGTCACCCATCGAACATCGACCGCCGCGCAAGTCGTGCCACATTATTAGACCGATTTCCCACAGACCTATATTATTAATGATAAAACACGTGTAAGGCTGTTGTCTAAGTTTAATTAGGCGATCATCAATCACTTCATTATAAACGTTTTCAATTAAATTAGATCAATACCTGGAAATGATTTTGTAGGACACGGAGCGATCATACATTCGTGGTTAATGGCATAGTCGAGTGTGTACGGCCAGAATGGCGGCGAATTCTCGAAAATTGGCATCGATGAGTCGTACGTGAAGTTTGCCTCGAAAAGCATTTCGAACTGTTTATTGCCACCAGTTTGCAAGAATGGCGCTCTCATTCCTCTGATGTCCTCAAGTTTTACGCCACCGAATTGGTGAAGAATTTCTCTCTGGCCATTGATCTCTTTATGCCATTGAGATTTAGAAAAGCGTTCGCCGAAACTATGGCTAATCAATAACGAATAATATGCATAGATATTAATTTTTTCGTATAACCCAAATTAATTAATTTTAAAATTTTGAAATATTTTAAAACAAGGATAAAATATCATCTAATAAGACAGATATCCATTATTAATTTATATGCTCAAAAATCAGGGTTACAGCGATCACTCGAAAAGAGCGGTGAGATCACCGATCACATACGTTATTGAATGCGATGCCATTTCGTGTCCCTCAGAGTATAGGGTCTGCACCTGTCCATAGTCGGTCCACTCGTGTGACACGTAGAACGTGCCCCGTATTGGACACCCATTAGGGTTTTTGCGTCCGCTGTTAAAAATCTCCTGGAAAATGTGCCAATTTATGTCATTGATTGCGTCGTCGAACGTAATCAATACGATTTGCGGTATTTGTGTCACCGGTAATGCGCCTGAAGTTTCAAGCAATTAATAATTATTTTTAAAATTAATTTCACTTAAAAATCATGTTTCGATAGTTAAATGTTTTTTTTAAAAAAAACAATTAATCACTTGCCAGGTATATCGACGCCACCGCAGAAGCAATCGGGTAAACGGCACGATCTCTCGTTGCACTTAACTCCCGTTGAAAAAGGCTCAGGCGTGTGATACCGAGCCGGCGGTCTGTGAGGCAGTGTCGAAGACTTAATTGGCACTTGAATCGGTCGAATTAATTCCGGCTGCGAGTCGTAATCTGATCTAATATTTGACTGTCTAGTATTACCGATCACTCGTCTCTCATAGTTAGTCTGATAACCGGTGTCCGGTATTACCCTTCTTTCGGTGGTCACTTTTGGCACCGGTGTCGTTGTGGTTGTTGTCGGTTTTTGGGTGAAAGCTGTTGTGGATGCGATTGATGCTGGTCTTCGGTAATCAATGTTTGGTCTTTGATTTAGGAAACGAGGCGTCGATGACGTACCGGAAATGATTCGTTTATAATCAAACTCCTCGTCAACACTATCCTCTTCGGGCAGCACTGATAAAGTCCGACTATTATTATGTTTATGATTCACAATAATGTGTATGCGCTGTCTGGGAGTTCTTGGCTGATTAGTTCTCTGCGTATCCTGAGGTAAGTTAAACGGTGAATCGGGAAAGTAAGCGGGAAGCGAGTGCGGCGCTATTGACTGTATTGGCGGTTGCGGTGATTGTGCCGGTGGTTGTCTTTGTGTAACGCGATTCGCGTTACGATTGCGCGCCGGAATCTGATTGTGATTCACGACTTGCGTTTGGTTCACCAAAAGTATTTTCTGTCTGCGGTGCGCGTCAGGGTTTAGATTATGCAACTCCTCGGCTGTTATGTGCTTAACAAACACGTTCACGTGTTCGCGGTCCGGTTCGGGCGAGTTCTGCGAGGAACTGGACACGAGGCTGAACAAACTTCCGGGATCGTCGTGCAGGTGAATGCCACCATTTTCGTCCACAATCGCGGAGATCGCTTCCTCGAAGTTTGGATTGTTTAAGTCGTCATTCGTCACTCTGTTGTTCTTTATCGGCTGTTCACTCTCATTGTTGTTGTTGTTATTATTGTTATTGTTGTTGCTGTTATAAGGATTATTTGACTCAAGTGAAGACTTATTAGTGTCGGCGGCGGTGATATCGCTGAGATGCGGCTGCGAATAATCGGGATATGTTGCGCCATACGAAGTGGGTGTTTGATGCCTACTGCCGGATATGCTTCGACCTGTTCGGTACCCATTATACTCTTTTAATATCATTATTCATAATTCTTATTATCTCTTATTGCTATTTATAAAGTTTTAAGCATAAAAAAGTAGTGAATGTATTTCTAAATGACTCTTATTTAAAGGCGAAGGAATAGTTTAGTCACCAGAGGTTTTTTTAGTCGATAAATAGCTAAAGTGAATATCAATGCAATTTATTTTAAGAGAGAAAATAACAATGCGAAGCAAAAAAAACGAGTATTGTTATTTAAATATAAAAAATTTAAATAATAAAATCAATAATACTGTAGGTTATAGTTTTTATAGTTTTGTTAAATAACAATGAAATCAATTTCTCTCTCATATTATCTAACGATATGCATAATAGTAATAATAGTAATAGTAATCATATCTTAAGAGAGATCATGAGCTCTTTATGAATGCTCGCCACAGGATTTCCCGCATTCCCACCGCATTTTAAGTTACCATAAAATATCATACGTGAGATTTTTTTAAATCGATTTGAAAATAACTACTACCGTACTAAAGGCATAACTTATTTGATTTGAATTATATTGATCTATTAACAACCAAAACGATATTTATTATTTTGTTTAACGCTCTAACTTTTATTTAATTATAAAACACACATACGTATAACACGCCTTAAGTTTTATAGTGTAAGGCTCAACGAAAAGGAAGTGACCTTAAAAAATAAAATATAATTTTCTTCGAATAAATTTTTCGTTCAAAACTATCTATTTATACGATTGATATGAATCTCTCTTTCTACGCAAGTACTGACGGTATTCTAGATATATATATACTTATGTATACTTCTTATATATACAGTAATTTTTTTAATTAAACATTCCTCGAGCAATAGTGAGAGAGAAAGAGGGAGAGATAGCGAGAGAGAAGAAAATTAGGATAATCCGAACTAAAATATTTTACTTTAGTTAGCGTTGTTAGCCGAGCAAAAAAAACGTACATCAGCTTTTGACATGTTTGTTTGATCAGAGAAAAATTATTTTCTGTTTTTAGGATATTTTTCTTTGAAAATCTCTCTCTCCCTCTCTCTCGTCTAATTTATTTCTAATAATAAGTAAACATTTTTTGAATTATATTTTCAAGATTTCGCTAAAACATATAATTAATGATATGTTAGAAGTTATCTGTAATAATTTTCTGTGTCTAACACACACTCAGACATGCTTGTAAAATTGAAATTTCTATCCACACACCATTATTCTGACCAGTTTTGCTTTCACCTGTACCTCAAAACACAAAACAACACCCTTAAAGAAGTAAGGAAAAACCGGTACTACTAAAAAACTTATCAAATTTTATTAGCGCTTTTGACGGTGTATTAAAAGATCACTAATAAGCTGGTATATTAAAGTATATATACATATATTTGTTGGTACAGTATAATAGCTTAATATATGCGTTGGAAAAAAATAAGCAAAATTGCGGAAAATTTGATACGATAAACACTCGCGCATTAGGGATAAACTATCCTTATTTGACACAAATGTAATCTGCAAAACACACTTACCAATAGTGCCGAAATTTCTGTCAATAATTTGCGAATTACTTCTGGCGTTAACTGTTCGCGATCGCTGTAAATCGAGCGTATAATCGTCATTGTTGTCATTCTTGCTATTACTGTCACCATTGCTTATACTACTGGTGCGGTTACTGTCTCCGATATCACTACTGTGGATATTATAGTTGCCGCCGTTATCGTCATAGTTATGAATCTGTCTGCTGGAGTGGTCGTCGTTTTGATTGCCGGCTACAATCGGGTTGATATCGTCGAGACCGTAGTCGTAAAGTTCGTGCGAACTGTCGTCATCTCTGTTGTTGTTGTTATTGGCGTTTGACTGAGATTTTGAGTCTTTGGAACCAAAGAAACAAAGTTTTAGCATATTATTAATAATATTATCACGTTTATATATTTTTTTCGTGAGCAGCGCATAATAATTAAATGAAAATAATTAATTACTCCGGAATTTTGAATTTCGCTCGAAGCGCAGCAAATTTTTAATATTATTCGCGATTATGTGTTTGAAAGTGTTTGTGTGTGTGTGTGTGTGTCTGCTGCAGATTAACATAAATTCGGTTTGTTTGTCTGCATTAGTTTGCAAATAAAATTTGTCTTATTTTTATTTAATCATTAAGCTAATTACCTATAGCTTTATTTTCGTTTTTTTCTCATTTTGCTAATTATTAAAAATAGAACCATTACTAGTTTTACTATCTAGACTGTCAAACAACAAAAATTGCATTTTAATCGCTAACATCGAGTCTGTAGTGAAAGTGATTAACCACTTTTTTTGAAAGTTTTTTGCTAACAAAAATTTCGCTAAAAAACAATCAATAAATTATCAAACAGTAGCCGACGTAAATCAAAACACAGTAAAAGAAAACTCTTAAAACAGTTATTTGCAGATTTGTTTTACTGATAAGTCATCGCTTTAAGAAATGTAATTTATAAAAAAAAAACTAATAAAATGAGAAAATATTTTCTGCTGCGCGCAAATTGAATTGTATGCCACACACACTAAAACGCGTTAATCTCGTTTAAAGTGAAATTGAATTTTCAAGTTTTATTCCTTACTTAAAAATTGAAATTATATAATTTTACGAAATTATGATAATACATAATTGATCGTATCTTTTAAAGAAGAAAACTTTTTGAAGAAATAATTTTTGTTTTTTATGGCTAAACATTTATTTGAAATTAAAAAGTTTTTTAGCGTCAGAAAACTTTTTTTTTAAAATTCTATTAAATATTCAGATATTTTCGTTTTAATTTTTCGTAACTCTGCCCTTGTATTCAAATGCTGGTTTTATGAATACACACATTATATTTATAAAAGTGTTCATAGTTTGATGGCACTGGCATTATCATTATATAAACACATACGAAACACACATGAAAGGCAAAAACTGTAAGAAATATTTCGCTTTAAGACATGTTTAGCATTCACAGCAAAAGCGGAGAAAAAAATCGTGAAGTCGTGAATATTAAATTAAGATATTTTTACGTTTAAGAAAGCATTTCTCTTTCTTTTTCTTCTTGCTTACCCCAGCTATAAATACTTTACTTTTAACAAAAATAATGCATTATTTTCAATTAATAATAATAATAATAATGTAAAAAGGGTCGCATAATTAAAGGAAAAAACGGGAAATAAATAAAAACGTAATACTGTGCTGGCAAGTATTTTGTGTATCACATATCAAATCAGTCTCTCTCTCTTTCTCGCTCTTTTGAAATAAAAAAAAATATTTTCATTATATTTTATATGAAACACAAAAGATTAAGGGAGATTTGATTTCAAAATCGCAGCCAAATCTTTGTTTCGCACAAAGAAAAACCTCCCATTCTTTTGTGTATGTGTGGTTGGGTTATTATCTTAGACACGATGCATGAAAATTGTCGTGATGGTAGAAGTTTAAATATTTTCCAGTATCGGTAAACTTTTCGTAACACACGACACAAAACGCACACAAAGAGAGCGAAATAAAAAGTAAAAATAATAACCGATTTATTGATACGCCTTTACGACTTTTTATTTCTACAAACTCGCATTAATTGGGCACACAATTACTAGTAATTTACTGAACTATTAAAATAAATATTTATATCTTGTATGGCTATTAAAAAAATAAATTATTACCCTGAATAGCAGCGGCGGCTGCGACACACTCAACATTTCGAGGCCAATCACATGTCTGCAGTTCAGACGAGAAGTGTAGTCCGCCAGTGCACGACTCGTGCAGCGCTTCGCCGAACACGCACACAAAATACTTGGAACAGTTGCTATTGTCGGCGTAATAGCCGAACTGGTCCGGACACTTAAACGACACTAACGGCTGCGACAGTGACGATAATTGACTAGTAGTTGATGATGATGAGTATGCGGCCGCTTCTGAGTGAACACTTTCGATGATACACCACACTGATAGCACTACGAAAACATGGCTCCACTCGTTTAGTTGTATCATAGTTTTTATTAGTTGTCAAAGTGGTGGACAAAAAATCCAATCGTTTCACAATTAGCATTTATCGAACGCATAAAAGTAAATTTTAAGTGTCGCTGGTATTATTATTAGTAGTATTGGTATTATCTCTTCTACAGTTTCTATCACTCATTCTGCTATCTTTCTCTCATTCGCTCGCTCTCGCTCTTTCTCTCGTTTCTTAATGAAACGGTTTGCAGGTTTCTGCTGCTAAGACTGAAAAAACGAAAATGGGATCAAAAAACGTGTGCGCACTCTGATGAAGGAGAAATTATATGTGCATTCAAAAAAGTGGGTCAACAAATTATATGTTTGTGTGTGTGTATGCATGTATGTAAGCCTGTATATGCGTTTATATATTCCTGTATGTATGTATGTATACCTGTGTATTGCAAGTCTTGTATGTTTCGTAGTATTTGAAGAGAGAAAAAAGTTTTTATGCTGTCGTTCGTAAAGTTGAAGAAAAAAATTTTGTTACATTCATATTAAATGACTGATTAGCAGTAATACATTTTGGCATTACAGGTTCATATCTCTTTAGCAGCAGAAAAAAAGAGATTAAAAAACTACTAATTCCATTTTAAAAAGAAACTTTAAAAGTTTTGTAAGCTCTCTCTCTCTCTCTCTCTCTCTCTCTCTCTCTCTCTCTCTCTCAATCGTTCGCACACTTATTAGTGAGTGTTTGAATGTGTTGGCAAACGGTTTTTTACTTTTTATGAACTAAATAGCCAAAG
>JAQGCI010000066.1:0-12167 GCA_034699525.1 Atropacarus striculus
CAAACTCTTTTCACTTTTTAAAATTAAATATTAAAATAAAAAAATAATACTTACACATAATATTAATTTAATGTATCGACAGATCAGTTCTAATTATTATCTCAATTGTCGTAATGGTTTAATACAAAAAAAGTATATTTGTGAGCGAATGATGAATTGTTTGATTCATGGAGTAATTTGACGAATCATAAAAATCATAACTAATTTGATGGATCCATCAAAGATTGCGCTGATTTGAAAACATTAGGTTTCGATTTGGATTCACTGGTATTATTGTTAGACGTCGTGTTGTAGTAAACAAAACGTTTGCCATAATAGTACGTCATGTTTGCGTTTGCGCAGTAGTGATGCGTATCGCATCCCCTTTAATGTACGCCCAAATGAGTCAGACTGCGATGATTGTGTTTGGCTGTGCGGCCAATGATTAGTTGGTTCGTATGGGCGCTCACAGTGACGTATTAATGGGGGATATCTCTAAATGCTTAGTATGGTCTCTCGCTGTAGCGTTGTGTACACCACTCTGTGTATTGTGTACGTTATTCAGTGATTCTATATGGCGTTCCTTCAGTTTTGGCATTAAAAAGCGAGACATCCATCCGTCAGTCATTACGAACGGGACGCAGACCTGTCCATCATTGACATTAGACATTGCGAGCTCTGATATGTTCACTTGAATTCATGTTCGAATATAAAGACTCACAATAGATTAGAGAAGAATAACATTAACCATATATTATTATTAACACTTATTGTTTTCGATCATCTCTTCTCAATCACTGTCTAACCACTAAAAACATCACTAATCAAAACAACTATTCAACCACTAATAGACAGTAAACGAGAAAAAACACCAATTTTTTAACGAAAAAAATTTATGAATAATATAACAATTTTTTAAACTTGTGTTTCTCTGTTTCATGTGATTTTCACTTCGTTTCTTGTTTTATGAATTATTATTATTATTATTTTCTTCAATGAATCGTCACATGGTTTTTGTTGTGCCTCTGAAGCGATGTATTAAAAAATATCGTATCAAGACTTTCGTCAATTTGGACATGATTTGACAATTTTGCGATTTCTTAATGAATGTGTCAACACATGAATACCTCTCAACTGTTATAAAACAACTTTACATCTGTATATCTATTTATTGTAATTATATATAAACAACTAAATCGTACGCAACAGTAAATCTTTGAAAATTTTATTTTGTTTGTATTATTGGTATTTATTTAATTTAAATTGAATCGCAATCGCAATAACGCTTTATTGCCACACAATTATCGATAATAATTGGATTTGAATTAGTGGTTTGATAGACGCAGTGGTTATATCGTTATATCGTTATAATCAAAACAATAGTGAGGCCAATCTACAGAAATTGGTTTTTGATGTTGTATTTGTTAATATTATGGACGATAATCAACACATAATAATGCATGCAGTATCGCAACACACATCAGTGCAAATGTCGGGTCACGTTGTGCCGCAACCGCCGCACGGATACGGTCTGCCGCCCAGCGGTCACGACCCGACCGGACAAACCAATTCGGACGGTGAACAAAGAAAACACGACATCTCAGAAATTTTGCAGCAAATTATGAATATTACGGACCAAAGTCTCGATGAGGCTCAGGCCAGGTCTGTATTGACAACAAATAACAGGTTTTTATTCCAATTTATTCCAATTTTATTTTTTTCGAAATTATTTTTTATCTTTTAAATTATTGTTTTATTCTTCTTTTTTATTTTAATTTTATTTTGCATATAATAATAAGTTTCTGCTTAAATCTAATGAATAATTGAATTAATTTCAATTACAAAACAAGTAAAAAAATATTAGTCTGCTTAGAGATAATTAAAAATATAATTGTTTATCATTCAAAAATAAATGTTTTGATTATTGTCTTTAAGTTTTTTTTAAATAATCAAAATAAATGTGTAATTGTTAAATGCCATTATAATTGTTTAGCTGACGAATTAAACACGTGTTATTAATTCTACAAATTTTATTTAATGATTACTAATAATTATTTAAATATAATTAATTGCAAAGTTATGTTAAATGAGTGCTTATTATCCGATTGAAGACGAGATAAAGTTTTGTAATTAAGATATTAGTGTTTCACAGCTAATATATTTAAATATCTATTTTGCGCGACTAATATGAGAAAACTGTTTTGTTTTCATTTTTATTTTCTTTAATAAAATCATAATAAAAACTTGAAATTTTTAGATTTGAATAATAATAAAATCGAATTAACAAAATAATCAATCATTTGATAGACAATTATTCTTAAAAATTCTATTGATTATGAATTAATAAAAAAAATGTTGAGATTTTTAAATTTATAAGTATACATAAAATACAATGCGTTCAATAATTCGTTTGTCGAGTACTTAAAAAACCTTAAAAATAAAATAAACATTTGATTTGATGCATACATGTATATGACTAATATATTGTGAATTGTTTAGGAAGCATACTTTGAATTGCCATCGCATGAAGCCAGCACTATTCAGCGTTCTCTGCGAGATCAAGGAAAAAACAGGTAACACTTAATCCAAATATACTGTATATTTATCATTTAGTTTTTTTGACTGTGTGATCAAAGTTTTTCAATTTATTGTATTTTTTATAAAAAAATTTTGAGCCACAATTTACAGAAATTAATTTTTTATTAAGAAAATTTGAGCGTTTAATAGCGAACACTTGTTATAATGCGTTAAAAACCGAAACTCGAAATCTTATTTATTATTATTGTAACTCTTATTATTATCATTATATTATTTGTGTTATTTTTGGTGAACCATTGCGACTAACCATGCGATTAAATGCTCGAAACGAATGCCAGCCATTTCGTATCGCTCTCTCCCTCTCTATCTCTCTCTCGTCTCTTATCTATTCTCTCGTTCACTTTACAGCTGTTTCTTTTGGCGATTTCCCGCGATCTCTCAAAATTCAAATAATTTAGCATTTAGTATATATTTCATTTTTACGTGTTTTTAAATATTTGAAAATATTGGATCAAATTGTTTTCTAATCCGTTTAAGTATTCAGGAAGTTTATTCGTTAAAAATTTTCAATTTTATATGTTATATATCTTTAAATACTATCGCTAATACTTTAAAATATTTTTGTAAATGATATTAATCAGTTGAATGTTGCGGAAAATGTCAAATTATAATGTATGATTTTCTTGTTTGTTACGCTATTATTTTTATTTGAAGAAAATATTTTATTTTACTTTAAAGTTTGCTTAAAATCAACTTTTATTAACATTTATGTGCTATTTGTGACGTTATTCACCCTCTAGTTAGCATTTTGTCATTTCCCATTAATACTTCACAATTTTACCCCAAAAACTTAAAATATGACTGATTTCGTAAGGGAAGATGAGATGTGATGTGGAATATGGAGGGGAGTCTTCCTTATTCACATTCATGGCTCTCTCTCTCTCTCTCTCTCGTGACATGAGGTAATAGCAATAGAATCCTATCAACATTTGATGAATTAGTTTTGTGAAAGAAAAACTTATTCATAACAATGTTGCTTCAACGCTGGACTCTGGCTATTGATATAACCGTATATATATATACGTAGTATAGCATAACATTTAAGAACTGTATTCCTTTATCCATTGTGTTATTTTACTTCATTAGTTGCTTTTGTAGTATTGCTTATAATGTATGAATGCGAAGTAAAAATTGTTTGAAATTCATCATATAAAAAAAGTTGCTCCGCTTTTTTGCGATTGGGATTCAATTTTTTTGAAAGCATACTTTTATATATGTATACTGTACAGCATATACAGCAATATGCGTTTATATACATATTGAAGCTCTCCTTTTGCTCTATTGGGTGCGGTTCAACATCTAAGCGAAGCCAAGGACTTAGCGATCCAAGGCTTGACTCTTCAAAATACTTCAATATTCCAATTCACTATACTGTACAGTATATGCAAGAAGTTGTGAACACAAAAGTTGTTTACTGGGGGCTAAACTTTTTGAAGGGTAGTTTTACCTTTGGGGTACGAGTCTATGCCTGACTCTATGCAAGAAAATAAGAACTTCTCTAAAGAAATGAGATGTGAGGATGTTAGGGGTCATTCTTTTGGTTGTGAGAGAGAGAGAGAAACTAAACTTTGGATACAAAATATCTTATGGGTTAAAAATTTTTAAATACTAGTTTTCTAGAATTTCACGTTTAAATTACACGTTTAAAATTTAAAATTGTACCTATACTACTATGCTTTAAGAAATCGGAGTTAAAATGTGATTAGATTTGCAAACTTGTTGACAAACTTATCGCTTCAAAATGAATATTTTTAAAGATATGAAAAAGCTTATTTATTTTCTACACCTTATGGATCGAAACTTTTATCGATAACTATGTTAAATATAACGAAACAGAACTACTGATTGCATTATTTACGAGAGAAAACTTGAACTGAATTTTAAACGTACGAATCGAATCTTAAATTAAAATTATACAACTAAAGTACAAGCAAAGTAAACTGTCATCAATTTCGACAATTTTATTACGTGTAACGTAGAGACGCTATAATTAAAAAAATGTTGAACTCGTGATTGCGATGTTAGGCACGTGTTTAGTGTTAAATGTGGGCTAAAACTATTTGATGAATATTTATTTGAACAACTCATTTAAATCAATTGTGATATATTGTGGATTCATTGTAGAAAGAAGTGTGTAAATTACTGTTTACGGTTTACATTTATCATATACTGAGAAACAGCTCACAATCTCATATTATTTATGAGCTTTATATACAGTTTGTCAAATGATGCCTTATTAGGCTCTCTTTGAGCAGCAAAAAAGCATTGCCAGCTAGTATTTAATATATAATATTCATTCCACGCGGGCTCGTGTTGCCTGTCAAAAAAAGCATGGCTCGGCTCCGCTGCCTGCACATAAAAAACAGCGCAAAATTATTATAACAAATGATACTTTGGTTCAAATATTATACTACTATACTGTAGTATACGCTATAAGGTATAATACGGTATGCGTTGAATTGTGGTGTTGTTATTTCTCATACTTCATTCATATTATAAAAGTCATCGTTAGGGCTTTTCGTTCGGGTTTTTGTTGCCAAAGGTCCGATTTTTTATGTGTCCGTTAATCATTGCTGTCCTTAACTTCAACTACTATTATACGTATACTATTATAATATATTATCGTTTTTTAGATTATTACTGCTATCAAAATATTCGCTAATTTATTAGAGGGTTGGATCGGTTTGGTGTAAACTGAAGCATATTTTATAATATATATATGTATGGCTTTAGTTATTTTATTTGTTTTGTAATTCACGTTTTTTTAATATATCATTATCTCGTTTATGTTTAAATTAATTCTTTCGATTTGGTTGAGTTAATTGTTTTTATACAATTTGAATTATATATCGCTAATAGTTTGCATCATTTATAATAGAGAGCAAAACTAAATGTCATTTCAGGTAACATTAGCTCCCATTCACGTTGTTATTAGAATCTCAATGGTCTCTCATTCACTCTCTATTTCTCTAGTAATAAAATGTTAGCCACACTACTGTTATAACATAGCCATTTATCGCTTTACAGCCAAACATTTTCTGTTAAGTCCTTTTAAAGATTTAAGCGCACTCCACAACATTAAAGACGAAATCATTACTTCATTATTACAGTGCAATTTAGTTTTGTAATAAATTTGTCTGTTAGAGAACTCCAATCCAGACATTTTGTTATTTTGCGTAATTACTGATAGTATTAGTTGTACTGCATAAATAATTGAAACTTTTTATATTTATATTTTTTATCTCAATTTGTTGTAAAAACAGGTATTGTTTGCTATAAAATCTATTTATATAAACTATTAAAAAATATGCATGAATCTTGAGAAATAATTCTTAAAAATATTTTGATCATTTTAAAAATTATAGTATTATTTGCATTTTCTATTAAAAATGTTTTTGAATTAATAATACATTATTTGAAAATGTAAACATTCAATAAAAATGATTGCATTAGGATTTGGACTTATATTAATGAAACTGATAATAATTTGATAATATTAGGTGAAAATTTTTGAAAATTTTGAAGTAGTTGTTGATAGTTAATTGAATTTGCTGATAAGGTAACTACAAAAATCACTTAACACCTGCTAAGTAATCTGACTCCACTATATAACCAATTTATTATATTTTAAAAAGTAATAAATCCAAAGCATTTCAAAATGTCTTTAATGTCAAATATATTTCATTGCTGATGACATATAGTTGTGACAGAAAGGGAGGTATAGGTTACTTATATTAGTGTGCAGTCCTGTCCAAACTTATTGTATTTAAAAGGCTGACTCGTGAGATGACATGACGTATAACAACATGTTGAACATTTCGAGAACATTGTAAAAATTTAACCACCATCTACTCTATACATCTTGACAGCAATTTAAAGAGTAGCGTGAACTCAATGTATTTGTCACACCATATAGTATTATTTATCAGACTTTCACTCTCGCTCTCAAACACCCACCCTCTCTCTCATCCCTCTCTTTCTCTCTCATAAGCTTATTTATATTAGTAACGGTTGTGGCGAACGTCCATCTCGCAGCTCACAGCTCACATCTCCAATCTTCATCCATATTGTCTATGGCAGTGAGCTGTCAGGACTTCTTAAGACCAGCTGAGACTTAACTGTTGTAACTTATGCTTTTTTTTGTTTATAGTATGCCGCGAATAATGAATGAGATTTTGTTCAGGTATTGATATTCGAGTGCTAATAGCTTTTCAACAATATATTATTATTACAACTTTGACATGTAATTAATTTTAAACATAATTAATAAAAATTTATCTAATAGTAGGTATATATTTAGAAAATATAGATATATCTTATGTCACGAATCAGTTTTAAATTTCAAAGTTATTTAAAAAAATTTCATGGATATTTAAGATACTACTGTACTGTCAATACGGTATGAATATAAGCTAATATACTATACAGTGCTATACGTTTATATGGTTATTATGGTTACTTAATGAAACAGAATAAAGAAAAGATTTTTAATCTCGTTTTATTATTTTTTACTGGTGTATACTTAAACTGATTTACTCTTATCTATTACTGTATAAGAAAGTCGTACTTAAATACTCTTACGATTAGGAGAAACTTATAATAAGAGGCACTCTGTTTTATTGAGGAGCTTATATTATTTTATTGGCTTCTTTACCAAAATATATAAACTTTTTTCTCGCGGAGAATGAAAAGAAAGCACTTGAAATAGAATCAGTGCTACATATTTGCTTTGCTTAGTGTGCATTCGATATCATATTGTGTTCATACACGAAGAATAATAAGTATCATTGATAAGGTGCAAACGTTGCGGTAGATAACAGTTTATTATTAAAGAGAGTGGAGAATCAATGCAAATCCTCTTCTTTTTGATGATTTACTAGTCCTACTTACTAATTCATACCAACTGATAAAATACTATTTTAGCTTTTATCAGCCAAACCGATGAAGGATTGCGATTCGAGTGTGAAAAGTACTCGAATTATTAAGACTTACACTGTTATGCATGAAATCTATATAAAACTCAATAGTTATTTATTTACTTTTATATTATCAATAAGAGGTAATACTTTTGTAATCAATTTTTTATGTTGCTTTTCGTCAATAAGTTTAGATCTCCAATAAAACGCTGGATTACGAGAAAAATCATTTTCCATTTAATATTTTCTGTCATATATTAATATTTATTTTTTATCAGAAATTTTTAACCTAAAAAACAGTTGCACGCATTCAAAGTCAGTTAAAAATTTAATGCAATATATTTTATTTGTCATCATTTTAATACGATTTGTAATAAGGCATATATAAACTTATTGGTCGAATCCCAGGTGCGGTATTTAGAGCTAAAAGCAATCTCTCAAAAACCGTTTTTGACTGCATTAATGTAAACATTGAGCGCGAACGCGAAGCAGAAAAAGAAAATCAAGTGCAAACATTTGAAATCCCATTCGTATACATTTAGAAATATTTGCCGTAATTCGCCTTCAAATAAAGTGAGCTGCAATTTTAAGATTTTGCTTCTCTCTCTTTCTCTCTCTTTTATCACTTTTCTCAAAGCGAACAGTTCCGCATAAAATGCAACGTATATTAAAGCCATGCGCTCAAAAAAGCGCAAAATACTTATCGTTTTCGTCTAATTTTTCACTTTGTGTAAAAAAATATGACGAATTACAATCATTGGCTTAAATGTTGCTCTATCACACTCGAAATTTTTATGATGACATTAATTTTTGCCAAATTTTTTATTATTACTTATTATCATTATTATTATTTGCTGTAAATATTTACTGCAGTATTGAAATATACCGCGTATTGAAAAATATAATATTATTAAGAAAATTGTTTAGAAAAAAGCATATTTCGTGTTATATCTGCTTTCTTTCGCTCGTTTGTCGCACGCGATGAAAATTAATACAAAAATTGCTATAATTTATTTTGGAAAATATAACTTATATGAATTCTCTGAAATAAGACCTAAATATTTAGAAAACTAAATTTAAAAATCTATGCAATATTTTATAAATTAAAAACTTTTTTTGGAAAACTATATTTTTGTTTAGCTCTAATGATGTTGAGATTTTTAGTTTTGAGTATTAGCTCATTATTTTTCTTGTTTTTACGAAGAAGTTTCGTTCGAATTTTTTCGTTTTGAATTTATTTTTGTTCTTAAATCTTGTCCTCACTCGTACACAAAAATACATTTCTTCTTCGTTATAGGATGAAAATTGTTAGACTTATGCTGGCCTTTGCTCAAAATTCTCTATTTTCTAGTATAACATTGAAGAAAATACTCTTGTGTCTATGCTGGTCTCTCTCTCTCATTCTTTCATTTTAAGTTAACACACTTAATCTTTACTGCTATCCCTTAAGAATAATCACTTAAATTATTGTAAACCACATGAGAACTCTCAAACAGACACAACTCAAACTTGATATACACGATGAGAAGAGTGTGTTTTATATGCTATATTTTTGCAATAGTAGTGTACGTCTCGTAACAACTTTGACCAGAAATGTGTTGTGAAGCGAACGCTGTTCACAACGATTGCACATATATTTGTATCAGAGATCTGGCTTTCTTCATCAAACTGAGATCCCACACCACGACGCCATATAGTTTTGCTCTTCACCACCAGCCCATTATTTTGCCAGAGTTTTCTGTTTCCGTCTACCCCTCCATTAATCCCCAAAATTGTAGTTCACTTTTGCTTCATATGACGATATTTGTATATATGTGTATAACAGCTTCAATCGTAATTCACTCTATAATAGTATCGATGTATATTGAGTTCTTTGAATTTGTCACAAAAGTTGCATTTTATTGCTAATGTTTATTTTGAATGAGCGATACGTGTAAAGTACCATTTAATTACTCAATCATTTTATTGTCACTTGAATGCGTATTTTATTGATCATTTTGATTATTAAATAATATTATTATTCCATAATAATTATATAATCTTTTAAGTATTATTAAAATTTATATGCATCAAAAAAGGTTATTACTTTAAAAGAAAAAGTTTTACGGCTCATATAAAAAATGCTCAAACATACTGCTGTTGGGTCACAACCTTCCAGTTTACTTATAAATCTCTAGCGATGTTAATCTCTATGAAATGCGTGTCTGCATTTGCGTTGCATCATATCGCCTAACACTCTTTAGTGGACTGCCATATCTTTTAACAATCTTTTTCTATTTAACTTACTAAAAAGATTTTTCCTTCTCATGGCTTTCTTTACAGCTGGTTGTCGTTATTTTATTCTCGCTCTCTATTTTTCCATCTCGTTTTCTCTCATATGTTCATTTGGGCTAATAAGTGCCCACAGCTCTCCACCTTAAGTTAGCAAAAGTTTATTTACTTCTGATTAATATCAAAATTGAGTTTAATGAAGTGCGACTCGCGTCAGCCCTAGACTAGTATTTTTTTGATTAAAATCGCCTTAACATTTCAAAAGTTTTAATCATAATTATTTTTTTGCAAATTTTTAGCTTTTCATTGCGAGCACACATTAATTGTGAGATGACTTGAATTTTATTATTGAATTGTTTGCATTTTTCTTATTTTTTGACTTAAAATCTCAGCTTACAGTATGTTTAATTTTTTTTAATTCTAACTTAAAATAAAAAATAATAATCAGCAACACATTCCATTCCTAAAACTATTAATATAAACATTTTTGTTAAATTATTTTTAGCATTATTTTTTTCAAACGTAAATAATCCCGACATTGAACTCATCCTTGTATATAAAAACTAGTATTTTACTGACAATTCAATAATATATTCGCACAAATGGATAAAAGAATTGCAAATTGTTTTAAAAAATATGTTTTACGCGTCTGTTGCTGTTTCATAAATTTTCGGCAAATATCTATTTATATTCGGGTTGAAAGTTAAAATTATATTTGAATGCATAGATTACGTTAAGAGTAGATTTAAATGGAGAGCATATAACACATTACACTTATACTGTACTGTATTCGTGCAGTACTTCTTCAGTATTATCTATATATTACTAACAAGTGAAGTTCATTTGGCTTCATTTATATGTTTGGTTCATTGAGACGATTGCAAAAACTAAAAATGACAGTGCAATAAATCACTAGTAACTGAATGAGTGAGCGTGAGTTTGCTATTCGACAATGAAGTCATTCCTGAACGACATTTTTTGGCAAAATGCAGCGCAAATGGGTTAAAACGCGTGCTTCACCACTAGTGTGGACTATTCCAACATCCAAAGTGTGTGGTGTGCAATGACTTTTACGATTTAGCTAATTAGACAAAGCTGTCAGGGATGGCATCATTCGTGATTAACGTTGATGACACTCGATTGTAGGCGTTTGACTGTGTGGGGGTTGGGGTTTGGGGTTAGGGTTTACTGGGACTTCGCACTACACTCTACACATTACACCACACATCGCTATAGCTATACTACTATACCAATACACTTTAAATACATTATGATCCGAAGGAATGTTTTAATCTTTTCTTAGTATCATAGCATTTAAAAAGTGTTGCAAATTCAACACAACTCGTGATAAAAAGAGAATAAGTTCTATAGTTGTGTCTTTCTCTTTCTCTCTCACCATATTAGCCATTGTAATGTGAAACTTCCCTTTTTCTAAGGCGATGTAATAAATGTTGCGTTAGGATTGAAGTATTTCCAGTGCTTACTGGCAGTATGTCTCATATTGCTCAAACTAAACCCCTGTGTTGACCTTTGAGGTCCGGCTACGAGATCTGCTTATAGCTATTGGGGTAACATTGCTGTGCAGTACTGTACTAAACAGTCTACTCATTGCATTGAGAGTTCGAGTTTCTAAACAAGAATTTGCACCTTAAACTTGACTCAAATTTTCGTGAATGGCATAGTTGTCTATTAATGGTGGAGTACTTTTCTGTTGAAGATATTTTTCTTAAATGTGTTTCTTTTTAGTTTAGTGAGTTTGGAGTTTGTCTGCGATGATACTGTAAATATATTTTTTTCGCAAACAATATTCAGTTAAACGCAGTATTTGTCAAAGTTTAGCGTTGCGTTAGAGAAGAGATGCATTCTCGTTGAAATATAGTTGATGTATTAGGCGCAGATGAGATGAGATAACATCAACTTTTTAAACGAATTGAGCTCTAAGTTGTGGCATGAGGTTATCTGCCTCTTCTTAACCAATTGATGATTATTTTGATGGCACATCTGAAGCGCGCGCACACTCAGCCTAACAAATTCAAACATACATAGTTTATTACTGATTAAATTTACGATCTTATTGTGTTTTTGTGGTCTTGTCCTCCAATTCAATCTCTTCACTTAACAACCAAATGTGATAATAGTTTTTCTTCTTATTTATTGCTAAATATTTCTTATGCTTTGCTCGAGACCGACCATAAACGCTAAAAGCTCGTGTATTATTTTTTAAGCTATTTTTAATTTATGTTAAATGCTATGCTTCATAATTTATCCCATATCTAAAGCAAAAATAACATATAAAGATTGGCATAACACCTACTCATGCGAATTAATGAATATCAGTTATAGTTTTCAATGCATTAAACTTAAACGCAACCCATTTTCGCGTTTAATTATTCCAACAGTTTT
>JAQGCI010000067.1:0-12152 GCA_034699525.1 Atropacarus striculus
CAAATGACAAAACTTTTTTAATCCGAGTTTTTTATCTTCTTTTTAAAAACTTATTAAAATATTTTTTGATTTCTTTTCTACAAGTTATTATGCATCATAAAGAACAAACTTTTCATTAATATTATCCGAGTTTTTCAAAAGTTTCTACTAATTATTGAAATACTGTATACGAAAAACTTTTAAACGCAAATAAAATAAGGGATAACTTATATTATGGCAGAACTATGATCCAATGAATAAACTAAGCGTTAGAGCGAACACACGTCCATTCACTACGAGTGCCAGTCCACGAATGATCCAAATGTCGTCAGCGAACGTACACTGCGAATATTAACCAGAAGCGGTTTGTATAAAAGTGGCGACATCTTTCAGAAATATTTGCACATAATTTTAACTATAAAGACAAAAAAACTTGATTACAGTTAAGAATTTTGGCAAAAAAAATCACACGTCATAATCTCATATTCATTGATATATTTTTCAACTGTAATCATAAACGACATAAAATTTTTGAAAACGGTTGTTTTTTTTGCTGC
Organism: Atropacarus striculus; assembly: GCA_034699525.1. Lineage (NCBI taxonomy): Eukaryota > Metazoa > Arthropoda > Arachnida > Sarcoptiformes > Steganacaridae > Atropacarus > Atropacarus striculus. Next base: position 537 of record JAQGCI010000067.1, read on the forward strand.
GGAATTAATCTTTTATTAAAACTTTTCGCTTTAAAACTCACTTTCGAGTTGTTTTTTTAATTATTTGTGGCACACATGAGAGCGTATTTTACTCAGTAATTAATCGAATATTATTTTCACGGGAAAAGAAATTTTTTTCTTTTAGCTAAAAGTTTCGAGTGAAAAAACCTTATCGATTAAATTGATTGAAAATTTTTTCGTTAATTTATTCGGTCGAAAATTTCTCACATTCTAGCGTTTTTCATTTCGTTACGTAAGAAAAACGGTTAAGAACTTACACGCGTTTCTCAACGAAACAAGTGAAAACTAAGCGAATTACGAGTGAAAACACAAGTCAATAATAGAGATTCACAATTTTGTAGTTTTCATATTTTACTAAATAACTTTGCTCCGCGTTTTAAATGCTGGTCATTAAAGAGAGTGTATAATAAGTGGTTGGATATAAATGGGGTGTCAAAACAAAAAAATTAATGATATACGGAAGAAAATCGTATTTTGTTAAGGGGTTCAATAAATAATAAAATCTAACCCTTCAACCCGACAGCTGACCACAAACACCATATGGAACACTCGCTTACGAGCAACAAATTATCTTTTTAACACTAATCATAGTAATAATACGACTCACAAATTTTTTTCTACTTCTCCCGCATTTTCTCAAATACATAACTAATATTCTATTAATTCGTGCGCAAAACTTTATTTCTAATCTGATTTTAATCGTAGACAATAAAAAAGTACTATAAATAGTGGCCCACAAATAAAAAAACAAAAATAGCATTAAACTAAAAAAAGAATACTTAAGACAAACTGTTATCATTAGAAATCTATGACATCGATTAAAATCTTTATTACATTATCTTTATTTATAAAGTAATATAATAAAACGCTCTAATACTTTCCAAAATGAATGAAAATGAGAATAATTAGAATTACAAAAGCATTTTCGCCTCAAAATACTGTAAGGTTAGACACACGTTAAGGGTAAGTAAAGGGGAGAAGAAAAAAGTTCGTGAAATGTTTAAAGAGCGAACAGAAACGGGCAATACATTAAAAACACTAATCAGATTGAGTGCATCTTCTCATTTATCAAAAAAAAATCTGTGGTGAACTCTGCATTGAGAAGAGATCCACCGCTTAATATCATAGTTACTCCGTAGTCAAGTAAATACAAAAGCGAGTCAAAAACATTATAAAACTTTTTTCTCCGTAGACAAAATAAAATTTAATTTTCGTTCTGCTCTCAAAATAAATTGAATCAAACGACGACACAGTTTTTTAAAAAACAATAAAACTGTTGACCATTTTATACACTGCGTATGATAGTTAACCCGAATCTCTTAGCAGTGCTGTATAAATGAAGCAAACTTTTTGACGTTAAAATAATAAGAAAAAACAACTTTTAAAACAATACAGAACACTACGAAAAAAAATTATTTGTTTCTCTAAAATATAACTCGTTATGACATTTCTATTGATTGGTACCAGTTTTTTGGTGCATAAAACTCATATATTACCAAAAGTTTTCAGTAATATTTGACTGTTCATTTATATTAAATGTTATATATTATGCGCTAAAACAGAGAGAAGACGCACAGTAAATCATTTGATAAATTGTAGAACTCAACTCTATTTCATACAACAGCAAACACTTACGACGCAACGTATTATTACCGATACAATAAAAATCACACACACTTACGTAACCAAACAAATAAACCAAACACACATTCTTAGAGCAAAACTTTATTTATGTTACATTTTTAATATACCAATCACAGGCATTATTATTTTTTCTTGTGGTTCACAGAATAACTTAGTATTTCTAGCATAATATATACGGATTCGCGAGAAAAAAAACTTTTTTCTTCTCATTTTTTTCAGAATACAGTGAGTGAGAGCGAGAGAGCAAAGAAAGTACATTATGGCAGTGTCACACAAATGATTTATGTTTATGCATTTGACGACTGCTAAAAAAAGTTTTTGCTACCAACAAAATTTTTTCCGCTGCTTTTGTTGTGTTTCGCATCGCTGTTGCAAATGGATTACATAATTTCGTGTGTGACAACACCTAGTTTTTTACTGTTTTTTTTTCTCTGCCATTTTTCAGGCATATAATAACCATATACTGTTTGCCTCCGGTTCGCGCAAAAAAAGTAAAATTTTTACCATATATTTTGCTTTATTCTCGTATTTTTTAGTTTGTTTTGTTTTTCGTTGTTCACTAATATTTACCTATTATTATAAATCATTTATTTTTGTTTTACTCGAAACCATTAGAAACACTAGCAGTTAATGGTAATAATGAATTATGTTAATGTGTGCTAATCATAATCTTCTGTTTAGCAGTAAATAACTTATTTTAGATACAACTGTATGAACACAACTAATTACGAAATTTTAAAGGAAAACTGTTGTGTCAATGAAACATGAAAAACATACAAATAGTTTATAAATAGCGCCATAATTCCTAATTTTATTGTTAATACGCGCTCATAATTTTTAATTTTACTAAAGCTAAAGGTTAACAGTTTCTTTTTTCCGATAGAAATGCTATAAACAACGTTAGGATTTAAATTAGAGTAAAAAAACTTCACTTCAAGTTCGCTTCGAACAGAGTATGAGGAAATGTCGAGAAAAACAAAACATACCAAAAAATAAATCAAGTTTTCTAAAGGAAAAAATGTCGAGAGAGAGAGAGAGAGATGCAATAACTTCAGGTATGGTTCAACTATCAATTCGCTCACACTTTAGTAACAATATGATGAAAATTATAAAAAATAGTGTTCCCCTGTGATCTTCACTCGAATTGTACACTATTTTTTCAGTGGTTTGGCAAACGATTATTATTTGTCACGCTTTGTGCGCGCTATTGCATCAAAAAGTTATGGTCTATCAAAGCCACTCATTTTTTCTATACAGAAGTACATCGCAACTCAAAAACTCGACAATAATTAATATATTTTGCTAATTATTTATTTTCATGTATACCGTAGGAAAAATTTTCTGGCTTTAATGAATACACTATAACTGATTGCGAAGCATAATCAAACGGTAAATAGTTTTTAAAATCGGTGTGCGAGTGAACGCTTATTCGACTGAAAACGTAAAATGCGAACAAAATTGCGAACCGATAAATAAACCAAATATCATAACATTGACATTGAACTTGTTTGCTCAGAGATGAGTAAACCAAAAACTGGTCGATGGCTAACATAAGTGTGAAATATTCTTTTTCTTTAAAATGAAATGCAAAAAATTGATGCAGAAAATCGTTTTTTTCCTCGCATTTTCTTTTGCTTTATTCAGGGTGTGAACACATTTTTTACAGTTTTGGTGGCTTTTTATCAGATAACTTTCAATGTGTGTGTGTGTGTTGTGTGTGATTCGCTTCTCTCAAAAACCCACTTCTAAGCTATTATAAGATCATATATAAAGTTAATATAAATGCGAGGTATTTTAACGATGAAATATACGGCGCATTTCAAACTTAATGCGCACACACATAAAGAGTGAGTGAGACAGACAGACAGACGTACAATCAATGACCCACACAAATATCGCTTAAATATTCGCATAACGTAATGATCGATTTCGACATTTAATTATCGCTTTTAAATAAAAAAATAAGTTAAATAAAAAATCGCGCAATGAATGAAAGCGAAACAAAAATAATTCGCTGCGTTTATAAATGATATGTGCTCTTTAATAGTCATCGCGAATAAATGCATTTAAATGAAATGTGTGTGCGTTTGAGTGAGAGAAAAATAAAAATCACTGAAAATAATTTAAAGGCTCGATTGCTAAATAAAAAATTTTAAATCTATATGAAAATTAGTTTAAAAACTCACGCTTTAATGACCATGTTTTGAGTACAAATCAATAAAAGTTGGAAATTTCAACAAACAAACAAAAAAAGTTTTTCAAACAAAGTTAATTTGCTTAAACAATTTGGGTTTTTATGCGTTTGCTATTCGATTGATATACGACTCACTTGTTTGTAAAATTCCCTTGAAATTCGATCGTATAATAGTTTAGTGAAATTAAATGATCGGTAATTTATATAATTAAACGAAACTTAAAGCCAAATTGCAATAATTTATTTTAAATATTAATTACGCAAATTTTAATCTATAATCGTAAAACTGGAACAAACAGATTGCTGTAGAGTTCAGTTTGGGTTAAATAAGCGACTCTATGGTCGTTTGCTCAGTACTGTGTATTAAATATTTATTAAAACTCAAGAGTGTCGTAAGACTTGTGAAGCGCTTGTAAAAAATTTTTGGGTATAGAATAAAATGTGATAATTTGATTCATTACTGTACTAAATTATATAAATTTTGTGGAGCAGTTTAAACATTGGAAATTTGAAAATCAATGCATATAATTTAATTTAATTTTACTGCGAAAAAATGTGAAATTAAAAAAGGATTTTTATTTTTGAAAAAAATGTCGTTTAAACATAATTAATGCGTTTTTAAGGCTTTTAATCCATTAATATCTTAATACCTCTAATTTTATGTGATTACTTAAACAGATTAATTTTAATATACTTGAAAGCGATTAAATTAAATTACAGAATTTCTTTAACGAAACGAAAAAAATTAGCATATAATTTTAATCCCAAAGTAATAAATTCTGTTTAAATGATAATTTTTTTTCTTGAATATTAGTTAAACTGCTATCGGTTTTAATAATAAGCTTACAAAATATAAGTAAAGCTAACAGTATTTATTCGATAAGGATTACGAGTGTTATTCAGAATTAAGGAATTCTATAAACAAATGTTCTTGAGTTTAACAAACAGATAATAATTGTTTTATTAAAAAAATCAAAATCAATTAAGAACACTTAAGAACACACGAAAAAATACTGTAGACAAACTCTGAGAATAATAAGACTATTTAGTTTAGCTTGAGCTTATAAGCCCGAGAGTTGTATCAGTTGGGCACTTTTTTAGGAAAATAACTTATAAGTAGTACTAAAATGAGAGTGTCATACATAGACATTCATTACAAGGTGCCATTTTGGTAAAATAGAAATATTTCGAACTCTCGCAAAAATCTAATTTTATTGCTAAAATGGAAATATCAAACCCTCGCTCAACATTTTTAATTATGCACATCATCTCGAAAGTGTTAAACATTTATAATGTTCGCTTCAACTAAAGCATATGCGCATCTCTAATCACAACACACACAAAAACCTGCTTTCGATCAATTTTTTTCTGACTCGCACTCAAAAAAAAGTTTTTAAAGAAAAGCGTAGTCTATTTTTTGATTTGCAGTTCGCAAACACAGAAAGAAAAGAAATACACACCAAAACTTGCAAAATGACAGCGAGTTTTGCTAGCTATGATACATACGTCAACTTGTGAATAATTAACGCTTTGACTTTCAGTTTGCAAACGGTTTAAAATTAGTTTTAAGAGAAAAACCCAATATATATATGTGTGATAAAAAGCGTTTCTTCTCATAACACTGCGAACGAAAATTGAATTACTGCTCTCATTGAGTATTTAGTGTGTGTGTCAATCGCTTAAATCATATGTTAGTCGTGCGGTGTTTGAACAAAAATTGACAGAAAAATATAGCTGGCGTTTGTCAAAATAGACAAAATTCCGCCAAAAATAGCGAAACGTGACTCTTTATTTGATATTAATTTAAAATAACAGCAAATAAGCTTTTTTTAGGCGTAACACAAATATTGACTTTAAAAAACTATATGTATTTCAAAATCACTAACTAATAATCTAAACATAATAAATTACTTTTATTTTCTTTTGTTTTGTTTTCATAATAAAAGAACAGAACATATCAGTGAATAATAAAAAAATTGACGAAAACAAAAAACCACTTAATTCGGAGAAAGAATTTTCCATAAAATTTCAAACCCAACAGTCAACTAATCAACAAAAAAATGTGTTCGGGTTATCACACAATAAAATTTTTCGTATCAAAATCATTAAACTTTTCTTTACGTTTTATCACTTTTGAATATCAGTCAAAGCGATTTCAAGCACAGATTTCGATTCCCAAGTTATCCACACAACACTCACACAAAAACATCCCAAAAACGGTCACAAAAAGCGCTAATAAAAAATCGCAAAGCAAAATCAGTTTATGATATTTACATGCATATATGCATGGAATGTGTCTCTACTTTTAGAGAGCTCTTCTTCTTCTTTCGCTCCAACAAATGAGAGTGTCGTTTAAAGACGACGTTATAAAAAATAAATTTAATTAATTCCAGGCAAATATCGAAATAACTTAATTTTAAAGCCCGAGATAACACGAAACGAAAATTAATTACCACCGGTGTATAATAAAAGAGAAGTTAGAATAAGAAGAAGAGTCGAATAGAGATTTAAAACCACACATGGAAAAAATTGGTGCGTTGTTTTTGCCCATCAGCTAAATGTACTTTTGAGGCGAAATTAAAAAAAATAGCTGCAGCTATTAAAGTGAATATTCGGTTAAAAGCGGTGCTCAGAAAAAAAATTATATAATCTTAAACAAGAGGAAGAGAAAAGAAGTATTAAAACGCGAATTCGTTCGCGAATCGTATCATCATTTTGTCGTTTTTTGCATTTCATTAAAATACACGTTTTTTTAATTTTAAATGCTTAATGATATCAGCGAACGAAAAAAAGAAGTTAAAAAACCATTTAGCATTTTAATAGCGTATCTGAAAAATCTTATATTTTCGATCATTTTGTCACCAATGAGCGAAAAACGAAGAAAAAATGAACTATAAGTGCGAAAAAGTAATTTAATGATTCAATTTGTTTATTACTGTATAATTTATTTAAAAACTATTATCCTGTGCTTAACTAAATCAACGTATATATGATTGTAATATTATTATATGGATTTGATCGAGTGTCAGACACAATCAATTTTGTTCATCAAATACATAATGTTGAACAACATTATTAATGTTCATATGTTTTTCATTAGTGATATTCAAGTTTTTCATTATTAAATTGCATTTGTCAGTCATATAACATCCGCCGCATAAGTCGGCACATCTCTCACAAGTATAAAACAATTTTCTTTTTGATGATCTCTACGCTCATTCAGACACACAAACAACACTCAAAAAACTTTTCACGTTAGAAAACCGACACATTAGACTTGACGAGAAAAAGCAGCCAAATGTGCCCAAATATATCTATAATACACAGCAGAATGGATGCGAAAACAACAACTATTTAGCGTGTTATCATTAGAAAAATGATATACCATTACACACACTGTTCAGTCTAAAAATGGGATCAAGTGATGATCATATTTTTCTTTTGATACATCAAAAAAATATATATAAAGTTTCTGAAGCTTTAGTTTTACTTATATACAGTAAGGTTAGATAAATAAGTTTTATTAATGTATTGCACTCTAATAGTTATTATGAGGTTTTTTTTGCTGCTGTTATCGTTAACCATCGCATCGGGTTTACCAGTAATGAATGTCTCGGCGGAAAAATTTATGTCCGCGTGTGTGAGAGCATATATGTGTGCACACAGATGTATACGGAGAATAAAAAAGTAAGGAAAAATTAAACTATGAAATAATAAAAATTTGATGGCCATATAAAAAATAAGATAAATAAAGCACAAAATATATACTCGGTATATCAGAGGGAAGAGTATTATACAGTGAATACAAAGTATACACAGTATATTAAGACGAATATAATTCGTTTTAGTTTATTTTAAAATGTCATCCACACCACACCACACATCACTACTACCACTCGGTGTATATCATTTTCATAATAAATTTATAATTGTGTGCGAGATCTCGAGAGAAAGAGAGGGTCGCCTCAAAAATGATTTGAGAAATAAGATACACTTTATTTTCCGCGTATGTGTCCGTCAGTGAGCGTATGAAAAGCGTGAACAATTGGTTCATGTGATGCGCAAACGGATCGCATTTATTTTCTGTTGCGTTAACTGTAATTATTATTATGCGTTCCGTACACTATTAGGTAATAAATGGCAACGAAAAAATTGTTTCGCGAAACTATTTCTGGCATTTAAAGAATATTATCTGCGAACAAGACCTTGACATAAATTTTCATTTTTAATTTGTTGTCAAACAGACGCAAAAAAGAAGTGATTATGATTTGATTGCCAGTCATATTACGATAGTTTAGAAATTGAAAATAAAAATTACTTTCAAACGGATTTTCATTGAATTTTAATTATGATTTTTTTCGATAGGAAAAAAGGTCGCACACGCCTTACGGGCGGATATTTTGAATAAATTCAATGAAATTAGTGGTCAATAGTATTACTAAATTGGTTATCGCTTCGCAGCGGAAGAAAGCAGTCATTAAAAATACATTTATAACGATTATTGAATGTCAAATGCAAACAGCGATACATTAAAATATAGCAATAATTGAAAACTGTAGAGTAAATGGTTTTATGGCGTAAAGTAAATCATAATCGATATGATCTATCACTTCTAAATCCGCAAATATTTTCCATTTGTCTCTAAATTTTCTCTCACACACAACACAATACACACCCTTTCTCTCTCTCGCTATGCATCTATTAATTGATATTTAATTTGAACTCATTTGCCATTTGGTCCGATAGTAACACAAGAAATGGGTATAAATAACTTCAGCATTGTATGCATAGTATTGTAAACTGAACTGAGGCTTAAAATCTCAATTGAATACAGAAAAATGCGTTTGAAATATAGCACATATGCCACTCATTATTGAAGTCATTATTGTTGTTATGATTGTATCGGTGTTTGTCCAAAGATTTAGTGATCAGTGATTTGTGCGCGCATTGCAGATAATAATTACAAGAAATAAATATTAAAATGTCATTTCAAATGTATGAAATAAATTACTTACGAAAGTTATAGTTATTGGTGTAAAAACGACGATAACATTGTTTGTCACCGATTATTAAATCATAAATCACACCGAATTGAGTTAATTAACTCAACAAATCAACATTTTAAAGATAAAGCGCACACATAAATAAATTTATGTTTTAATAATTAAAATAATATTAATTAATACACTATTTTACATAAAATGGCGATAAGGTTTAGTTAAGGTTTAGTTAAGGTTTAAACTTATTCGCCATCACGTGATCGCAATCACATCTAATTATTTGCCGCTAATATGCAAAATATTACGTAATCCAAAAGTTTTATTTCAATACTTTGCAGTTTTTTAATATTTTTATTGCGCCGTAAAAACTTTTTCAAAAAGTTTAGTTATTAATATAATTTTTTTGATAAATAAATTATAAAATTCATTTGATGTTGTTTTTTAGTGTGTTTAGTGTGTGCGCTATAAAATTTTATATTAATAGAAAAATAAGTGATTAAAGCGTGTTTAAGACAGATTTAGAAAAACGTTTTGATCTGTAAACCGGAAAACAAGAGATGACCTCTAAATTTTTCGTTATGTGCTAATAATTCACAAATAACTTTTCCGAATTCGAAACCAAAATATTATTTTAGACAAAAACCCTATAAAAATAATATTTTCCTGATGATCGCAATTCTAAAAATGTAATTAAATTTTTGTAAACTGATTGTAAATTTTTCAAAGCATTTTTTAAGAACTTATTATTATTGTAAATAAAAATGTATTTTTAAAAAATTTCAAGAAACAATAAAAAACAAAAACAATTCTTCTTTTTTAAACAGACTTAAAAAACTTTTTAAAAAACTTTAAACATCTTTTAATAAACTGAATGTTAGTTTTTACGAACTTCATTCCATGAGTCTATAATTATAACCAAAATGATATTTAATTTTATTTTAAACTTTTCATTACATGGCGCAATAAATCTTCAACGCCAACATAAAATATTTTTTTGCTGGCGCATCAAAAAATAAATAAATATAAATAATATTATAAATTTAATTGCTTTTAAGTGTACGACGTTTCGCGCATATCATTCCGCAGAAAATTATTCTGTTTTAAATATAAAAATTTTTTGTTGCTTGCTTTTCTGCCCAAAAACTCCTTAATTTAAGTACATCTGTTATCTTACACTATTATTATTTTTCTTTCGACATTAAAACTATTTTTTCCACGCAAAAATAAGTTTCTTATTTTTAACAGTAAAACTATTAAATTCATACACAACTTATACAAACGTTTAGTAATAAATAAAGTGTAATATCCGTCTATAACTTGGTTATAATTTTGTTGTCACCCCTGAAAACTATTGAAACTTACACGGAAATACCGGTATTTTGGTTGAAGCTATGAATAGTGGTTTGTGAATCACAAAATGAATAGCATTCCAATGATTGCTAACGATTTCAGCGCTGAGAGAGAGAGAGAGAGAGAGACGAGTTTGCAGTTTAAAGACAAACGCAAACACACTGACCACCAATGATGATAAGATCTAACATATAGATGAGGTCTCGTCACAGCAAGATCTCAATAAATCTCTTTCGGGTTCGCGTTTTAAATACATTATAATTATGGGTATGACTGGCTCTGCTCTCACAGTATGACAATACAGTACTCTAGCAATGCTTCTCTGAAGAAACCCCTCGATAGTTAGCTCGCAAATTGCGTGTCCATCAAATCCTATGATTACTTCTTCTTTTCGGTGGCGCGTTAATTATATCTGGAGGTTTGCTTGAAAAATAAAGTTTTATGTCGTTTTTATTATAATTGGCAATGAGTTGAGGCAAAGATTAACAGAGAAATAATTTGCAAGAATTTTTATGCAAATAAGGGGCGGAATAGTAATAAATAATTATAGACCTTATATGCTGTTTTGTCATTCGTTTCTCTCTTGAAAATTAATAATTTAGTGGCAGTGAAGATAAAAAAGGGGGGACACAGGAATATTCAATGAAAATATGTATTTCTATAATAGGCGACTACTGGACATCTGCCTCCAGAGTTTAATTTCGCAGACACATTGATAACAAAATTATGTTAATGAATCGACAGCTTTTTTCTTTCGCGTTTTTTAGTCGCATTAACGTTTATTATTACATGCTTTTCTAGTGTTAAAAGTTTCTTTGTTTTGTTTATAATGTTTTCTTTATTAGTTTCGGCGGATGTGAACAGAAAAAAAGAGAACTCAACAAATAATTATTTTTTTAACCCCCATTTTCAGAATAGCAAAAATTGTTATGTTTATCAGTGTTTTTCTTTTATTTTTTATTTGAAAAACGTATGCATACATATGTACTATTTTATGAAAATATAAAAATTTGAAAAATTTCAAAACCAAACACACAGCGAGATTTTTTTTTCTCTTACTGTAATTTATTGGTGCGTTCCATCTAACTTTCGAAATGCATTCGTTATGATCTGCGATGTGATTAATCAGTTTTCTGGGATGCAATTAAAAACGATAAATTGCTATTACATTACGTGCCACTAGAAATAGAAGGCAAAAACTATGCTGAAATGCATTCGCGAAAATAAATGCACGAAACTTTTTTTTGATATCGAAGAAATTTTATTGAATAACTTTGTGCTAATGAAAATTTTTAGGCATTCAAAATATTTTTAATTATATGATAAAAACAAAGAACGACATAATATTTGCAAAAAATGAGCACTAATTCAACATAAAAACAAGAATAAGTTTCATCAATTTGCAAA
>JAQGCI010000068.1:0-12100 GCA_034699525.1 Atropacarus striculus
AATATATATAAATAAATGGAAATAAAAAATATTTAATCTAATATGAAAACTGAATAAATAATAATCCAACTTAAATTGATATTTGTGTTGAGCATACAAATATTAATAAATACAGTATTTTACAGTGTAGTAGACTAATGGCAAATAATAAAATAGTTAGTTTTCATAGAATACACATAGTCTGCTCAGAACAATTCATTATTAGCTTACATATAGAGAATAGAATGTAAATAGATATTTTAATCTAAAAAATAGTACATAAAAATAAAATATTTTGGATTCAGATCAGATGATTTCATAGTTGGAAAACGTACACACATATATATAAAAGTGGTAAGTGGTAAGTTAGGCGTGGTAAGAGCGTAACTAAATCGATTAATGTCTGGCCACAAGAGGAAATTGCATTCATGCTCGTCCAATGCATTGCGTGGCACATAACTCAATGCAATTATTGCGAACACTAATATGAAAACGTTTGGCAAATAATATATTGGTTATTTTTTGATATATGACTGAAAACTTATAGCCAAACGCAACAGTGTTTTTAAATCACACTGAAAAACAAAAAAAAAGCAGAAAAGAAAAACAGAGTTGAGTTCAGTTGTAAAGCATGGATGGACTTTAAATTGTGGTACGAGTGCGTAATTTATAGCATTCATTTAACTCGTATAAACAGAAAAAATATATATATTTCAAAAAATCAATAAAAACCCGAAAGCCTGCTGTTTTTCGATATAATTTTATTGCTAGTAAAAATTAATCTAGAAAATGTGGCATATATTCTCTTTTGGGAGAACACACGCATCGAAAAAAGATGAGACATTGAAAATCCTTATTGACTTTATTTTAGAATATATTTTCTTTGTGATATGCATTGAGCACAGCAATCGCGAGTAAATATACAAAAGCTGTATTCAATAATTTATTGATGTGAAGGAGCATATATTTAGGATAATGCGTATCTGTTATCAGTTCTTACAGCTAAAAAAGAGTAGCGTTACCAGAGTCTCTCTCTCTCTATGACTGTTTCAGATTTCTTTATATTTTATTATGCATGCAGTTTATAGTCACATCATATTATCACACCATAAAACATACCAAAAAATTCAAACATAACCGGAGAGTTTCTCTCGAATAAAAAACCTTTTTTTATTTTTGTTCTTTACTATAACTTCTCTCTCTAAAACACAAGCGAGAATTGAAATGTGCCAAAATAACAAAAATGCAAAAAAAAAGTTGTCTCTTGATGATTATTATTTCTTTGCATTCAATTCACAACCGTTGCAGCAGTCAAGCTTAAAGTTATATCACGCTGCGTGAAATAGTTATGGCATTCGCAAATGTCAGAACACATAAAATGGTTAAAAATCTCCAGCAGCGAAAGCAATGTCCTAAAAAAATCTTTTACCAACTTTTTTCTAGCTTTAATATGATTCCATAAACACCAGCTTATATGAAAAATTATTTCCTAAGAAAGCGCAAAACAATCCCCAGACAATAAAAACAACAGAAATACGAGCGAAAGAAAAGCGCAAAAGCTTTGAAACTAGCATTTGATAGAAAAATATTAATGCGTTTTTCGTATTGATAATGGTGTTAGATTGCAACGAACGCGTCCGGACATTGAGTTATGGGCGAACTAGAAAGTTGCGAGTTTGCACTGCTCATACCAACTAAACCATAATTTATGGCATTCGCGCGCACACACACACACACAAAATTGACCAAAAGCTAAAACCTAATATCCAATGACCATAAGATAAATACCGTAAGAATCCTTCAAAACCAATTTTTATAATCTCTCGCACACAAGCGGTCAAAACCAATTTACTTTATTCTGTCTATTATTAAATTGGGAACTGACTCAAAAAAAAGCGACAATTATGAATTGGGTTGAGTCTGCAAATGACAATACACGTGCTCACCGAAACAACATAAACACGTATCAAAACGCATACACGCATACATGCATACACGCACTGCATCGCAGGCACAATGCTGTGATGCACGTGTTTATCGCTGGAAAGCGTAGAATGTGTGTGCATGTGATTGCTAGTTTAAATTAATATCGGTTAACATTGAAAATAAATGGGTCTGAAACGTTAGTGCCGCATAGCTTTAAGTTTGCTTGGTTGTAATCGAAAATGCGAAGTCTAACACACTGCTAACATAGCTAACACACTAAATCACTCGCGCACACAACTAATCTAAAATAATAGTGAGAAAAAGAATAAATTTGTCAATCAAGAAATGTTAGCGGCAACACATCATTAGAGGCACAGTATGGCGTTATAGCGTGATGACCACTACCATCACTCCACTAATAACTAGTAATCATAAACTTATTGTTGGGCAGTAACTTATTAAAAAGAGTTATGTTGCGAACAGTGTGCAAACGCGTTATTTATTTCGCTGTACTGTATAACGCCTTTTATATAATTGGCCAAACTTGATCAATAATTTCGATCCAATCAACTATAGAGTATAATGCACTTGTATTATGTGTGTGTATGTGTTTGAGCACAATATCATTATTTTCCTATGTTTTCTGTAGCAATAGCTTTCAATGTATTAAATTATCGCATAAATATGCATAATATTGATATTTAATTTCTCGTATTTTCTTATATATATATAAAAAGATAATTTAAATTTTAAATATATTAAAAGTTTTTCTTAATACATTATAATGATTTATTGCCGTAATAAAGAAAAATAATAATTATTTGTGCAGCGAAATAAAAATTAAAAAATAACTAATATTTAATACTTGATATGATTTATAATTCAACGTTGACAATTATGATTTATAGAATTTAAGTGACAATTTTCCTCACAATTTATATAAATATACGCTAACGTTATTTTAATAACAAGAAAGGGTAGAAACCCTCGAGTTTTAAATTCACACCAAAATATGCCATATTAAAAGTTTCAATTATAATATTGTAAAAATTTCCGAGTCATTAACTTTAGAAACGATAATTTCTACCAAAAAAATGCATTCCTCGAATATGCGTGTTTAAGTCAATAATTCACGTTATGACCAGATATTAGTGGTCAGATTTCGAACGCACTGAACACAGAAATCATAACTCGTTATATTTGCCGTATTTTCCTGTTAGAAATCGAATCTTTCCTTCCTGTGCGTTAACGCTGTTATATTTGGCATACACTACAGAGCTTTCGGGCTTTTATATAAATGAAAGCGAAAAAAATCTTAGTGCGCTCACAATTTATTTAAATAATAGGAAATTCATTCTGGAAGAAAATGTAAACCCGATGGCTAAAGCCATTTATCATCAGTACCCCCTCCACCCCGCCTGCAAAAAAAATATTCCCAAGTTGAATCTAGCAAATGGAAGAAAAGATAAAAATAGCAAAAAAAGAGAAAAGTTGTCTAAGCACTACGAATTATAATTACAATAGTCTGGTTGCAGCAGTTATGAACATTTTTTCTAAATAGCGTATTATTCTGCGCTGTCGAATAACATTGGTAAAGTTACAAACTCAATAACTTGTTATGCGTTGGTGCAAATTATTATTTTAACTGTCGAGAAGCCAACTGCAATTTGAGAAACGGTTTGAAAATTTTGTAAGAATCAAATACTTGTATGGCTATGGCGTAAGCGCAGCCACAGCACCTGCACAAAGAACTCTCTCTAAGCTTGAATACCAGTTGTCAATCAAAATAAGGAAATATTCTATTTTAAAGACACCTTTTCAATTTTTTCTCCCCCTTTTTTGTTTGGTCTGCCCAAATAATTATAGACTATTTCGCCTTTTGATTCTAGTAATATGGATATAAAAGGAATGTTTTAAAAAGTAGACTGAGTTCGAATTTGCTTCGTTAAAACTTGATTCTATTGTGGACACACACAGCAAAAAATATTAAACTGAAAATATGATGCAAGCTTTAAAGGCAGGATAAAAAATTGCTGCACACCTTTGTTAAGGTGCATAAATTTTGGTCTCTAGGGTTGTAGAAAGAGAAAAACAAAAAAATAAGTTGGTTGACTTTAGTTCGTCCTTCATATGAGAAAAGTATGCGCAAAGAAGAAAAAAATCCCATTAATACTCATAATTAGCTCAGCATGAGAGATACAATAATGCATATTACTATATAAATTATTCTTCATGTATGTCAATAGCAATACTGACTTCACTAACAACAAAGTGCTTTGAGCCAATTATGATGAAAGCGCGCCATACATAATAATATTACTAAGCTAGAATAATATGCTTTTAAAAAAATAGTAGTAAATTTACCATCAACTATCGCTAATAACACTTTTTCGTGAAATTTGTGCCCAATAGTTGGAGCTTTAAATCAATTCTTCTAACATAAAAATAAAAGTAATTATAAAGAACTTTTTTTAACTTAACAGATAGAAAATTTCTGATTGGTTAAATCAAAATTAAATCTTATAAGTAGTTACACAAAAAAAAAATAAAATTAAAAAATACAAAAATAAAGCTACATTTTTAAAGTAAATATAGTTTTATAATGTAAAAATCATTGAGATTAGCGATTACTAGTAAAAGCGTAGATCAATAATTGTGACAAAACAAAGTTTTATACATTGTACTGTGCACTGCATTCTCATTGAATATTCAAAGCAGGGACTATAGAAACACAACTTAATAGATGCAAGTAAAATCTCATTATAATAGAGAATGGATTATACAATTGGTTAACGCGTTTCTAAAAGGTTTTTGTTACAAAAAAAATACAGATCTAATTTTGATTCAAGGCATGTGTATATTGAAAACATATCTAACTAACTATTGAAGTGCTGCAGCAATATATGGCTAACAAACAAAGCCATTATAGTTGAAAAAATGTGAATGTAGCATCGAAACTAACTCTAACGTCGTAAGTAGGTTACACCGTTTGTCAATCAATCAAATAAAAGCCTAATACAATATTGATCAAATGCCATTCTCTATTGTTAAGGGCAAGAGGTACTAACACTACTCTCCACTACAATAAGAGTTGCTCTACAGTACTGTTGTGCTGCAGCTACTCTTCCCAAGTTATCAAACTTTTACGCATTAACAAAAAAATTATTTCTTATTGACTTCACGGATAATTTGATATATTGGGGAAAAAATGTTGGGTCGGTATTAAATGAAATCATCAAATGATAGATTCGCCGGTGATATCCCGTTAATTTGCATATAAAGAGATGGAGAGAGAGAGACGTGTATTAAAGGATGTAATTATCGTTATGTTTTACAGGCAATGAATTTTTGGCAGAACTGAAAACTGTTAACGTCTGCTTGAGTCAACAAATATGAGACAAACTTCACCTTAAAACATAAATATAGCCTGCATTCGCATTGAAAATTGAAATCCATGAAAACATTAACTAATCGCATGTTCAAAATAATGGCGCAAATATATATTTTTCATCTCAACCGGTGGCCCTTTCATTAGTTAAATACACTATTTTTGTGCATTTGGGAGGAACTTTAATCACAGTTAGGCAATGCTTAGAATAGTATTTAATCGCGCCATTGCATGCTACAAACTAAACACAAAATTGCAACTTTACGTAACGTAACGTAACGTCTGTAATCTCTATAACGTCTCTCTACTGTTTGTTTGTAATGCTTTTCGCTGTAGTGGTCATTATGAAGCACATCACTCCAACCATGACTCTACCAGAAATGAGTGCCATCAACAGTAGTGTCAATCCCCAAACTTTATCAATCCCTTGTCTTCAGTTTCAGTTTAATGAAACTTTGCGAGGAAATTGGTAGTGAAGGGTTTTTATGAGAACAGTTAACTGATGATACGTTAAACACAATATACACAACTGTAACAATCAATTCTCACAAACCAATTATTAACTTGTAGTATCGTCAGTCCCGTGTCCTGAGCCAACTGCTTCTTTTGATCTTCAGATGGATATGGATGCTGCAGAGACACAGAGACAAACAAAACAAAATTAAGTTAGCACTTAGACTAATGAAAATATTATTATTATTAATAAAAATAAAATAACAAAGTTAAAGCCAGGATATTAGAAAAATATCATAGCATCGATTGCAAGACATTTAGCGCAACGAATCGCAACGACATGTCACACGCATGCAAAGAGTTATGATAAGCAGCACTCTTTGTTGCCCATCATATTCAATTCATAGCCTGTCTGTCCTAAACTTCTCCCTTTTCCATGTCAACTCTTATCACAGCAAAATTTAATCAAAGTTAGCAAAATAGAAAAAGTGCTGCACTGTTATACTATGTATAGACAGATACGACACTAACTTCGCAAACTTCAAAAATGTTGTAACTATATTTTCAATATTTGATATTTTTAATTTAAAATATCTTACTGTCAAATGCTGGAAAAGCCATGCCCTCATTATATTGGTGGCAACTTTTGGGAATATTCCTCTTTTCTTTTGACGTTTTTTGCTTCTATCGTCGTCGTCATCTTCACCAGTTCCATCACCAGAACCGATAGAAGCGTCACCCAAAAAAGATCCTATAAATATAAGAAAAATTTCAATTTAAAAAACACGTCACTAATGTTTAATCTTATAAAAAAGTTATTATTATTATTATGAGGCAGAGATGCAGAGATGCGGTAATCATATTCACTTAATGGTACATTAAGGATCATCTCGTCTCTTCTAAACTATTACACGTAATGCACAAAAAATATATATAATATATTCGTTATGCACTAAATGCTAAATTTGTTTTTCTAGCGACTGGTATGGTATGGCGAGTTTGATTGGATTATTTACGGACAATTGCTTTCAAATGCACATTTAACCAAATGCACTGTCAGGTATGCATAAAAGAGAAAATCAGCTTATGTTCACTGAAATGCCGGCGTTCGTCTATTTCAGACATGCATCAGAATATATTGAACAGAATATATTAGAGTAACGTTTGCAGTGCAGCTCAATGCTTACAGTAACAGTAACTGTGAGCAGAGTTGCGATTTTGCAGCTATTATGACAATAGTTTAGCTGCAACAATGGCACACACATATATTTATAAATACATATGAGAATTAGAGAATGAGAGCCAATATTACTCCATTCCACTATTATTGGCCAAAGCTTTCTGACTTCAATACAGTTATTACAGAGTATTAGGGTTTTAGATATCGGCCTTAAAGTATCAAAGCTGAGAATATTGCTGCCTAACAATGCTATTCTAGATTCTGAATACAGTTGTATGATAGTACACAAGGGATTCACTCTCAGGCACTCTTAATCTAAGTCTCTTCTCATGTAATTGTATGGACTATTATGAGTGCGAAAAACATTACATACACTATCATTATATGCTATCACTAATCATTATCATTGCGGCTGAAATCATTGTCTAGATGTGTCATTGATAATACCACTCGCTTTCAAACCGTTTGTTTACTGATAAACACTGCTATTTTAAAGTATGGTTTTAGAGTTATTTTCGAAAATAAATCATGCAGTTAACCATATATTTGAATAGCAAAGTATTATCATTAAAAATTATTTTCAGTTTTATTTTAATTAAAACTTTTTCTCGCACTCATGAAGTGATATTTGTTATATTAATGATGTTCTATTTACTGTCAGCTTTAAACTTCATTTTTCACTTATTTAATTATTTTTTTCTTAATTGTTATTAATTCAAAATTAAATTAGGAAACTTAAAAATAGTTCAGATCTGTGACGAAACAAAAAAATCAACTAATTTTTAGAAACACTTTTAAATTGAATTTTATTTACAGTATACTGTATTCACAAGTTTAACAAATGTTTGAAAAATGTTTTAAATTAATGTTACGGATGACTATTAAATCATTAGGAAAAACTTGGCTTTACTCTCACTCAAATGATTTGCATATTTACTGAAAGATAAGTGTGAAAACAATTTTAAGAACCTCTGCGCACAATTTTAATAATATATAATTTTTATTTTTTCAGCTTTTTTATTCTATTTGATGTATTAATAATTATTTCAAAAAAAGATTGTAATAAGAGTGAAGACGCAATTATTGTAATAAATAGTAATTATCGTTATCTGCAAGCATTAAAACTAGATATTCTGTATATTAAATGCGCGTTAATTTAGTGGCGTTCACTAAAATGGAACGATGTTTGTAATGCATCGACAAAGCAAAGAAAGCACAGACACAGACATAGCAGTGAGCAAAGAATATATGGGGTATGTATTGTATGTATGGTTGGCGGCAAACTCTGGTCTGCAAATATGCATTTGCGTTTAGAGTGAGTGTGTTGTGTAGTGAAAGTCAACTGAAAGCTATAATATTCAATGCTATTACTGGTGCATCTTTTTTGGCATTGCATGGATGAAGTAAAATGAATGCAACATCAATCATGCTCATATTGCCACGAGAATCTAAGTTACCATAGAGACACGCACACATATACACATTTTCACAGCTCAAGCAATATACATATATATACGCATATAATGTACAGTACATCTACTCTACAGTACAGGCAGTACAGGAGTGTAGTCTGCATTATAGTTGCTTACAGTGCATATTCTGCAGTGCGTTCACTTATATTCCCTACGTTCTCCCTCACCCTCTCTCTCTCATACTCTCTCATTTTCTTTGTTCTCATGGTTACATCAATGCACACCAAAAATTGTATGCATAGCTAGATATGCGAGAAAAATGTTTGTCGAAAAACGTGTGAATACTGAAAATGAGACGAATGCTAATTATTATTTAGATAGAAAATAGGGATTAAGCGATATTATTCAAACTTCTTTCTAACACATATTCATTAATGCGCTTAATCTTTTGTACCAGTTTTTGGGTCTAGTATTAGCCATTGGTTAGCGTTTTGGTGTAACAAACATGCATAGAATGAGCATTGCTAGCGCTATGAAGCACTACACTCTGTGCACGCAATTTCTAAATCCGTAAAGCCTTTGATTGCGAGCCTACAATAACCTACCATTGCTAGCAATAACGTGTAAGAATATAACATACTGTAAGCATAAATGGTTGCAAATATTGCAGAGAGCGAAGCATGTATGGTATGATATATCCAGAATGTGCAACGAAAGCGGGAAAAGAACGAAAGCTTAGCTTAACTTCCATCTTTGTATCGCTCGTAGAAAAATGCTTGAGAGCTGAGCAGAAGCAGAGTATAAGCTGTACCGAGAATAGAGGCTTGACAGTGACAAATTGCCTAAGGATTACAACTGAGAGAGAAAGAGAGTTTGCCATGAGTTGAGAGAGTTTGCTAACGCGCCAATGCATTTCCCTTTGGTCTGTTTCCTGCCTAAATATTTTCGTATCTGCAACATACGCAACACTAAGCTAACTTGCAATGAATGAGACCAACACTTCCATTCAACTCTACCATCAGTGCGAATGCGAGTGCGTTTGCCTTTGTTTTATTAAATTTTGACAAAAATATAAAAATTTTCGGGCAATGTTTAATACTCTGAATTAAGCGCATCGCATCTCGCATACTCTGCTCAATAAGCACACAGATAGACTAAAATTGATGCCACTCCCAGAGCGAGAGAGAAGAGAGAGCAACTTTCTCGCTCAGCTGTGCGTATTCTTTGGTGTCGATTCAATTTTGACTCATCTCCTCACTTATACCATCATAATCGTATATACTATGGTAGTAGTAATACGTACAGTATTCTTATTCAGACTATAAACGTCGCTCAATAATAATAATAATAATAATAACAGTGCGTTAATATGAAATGCAACATCATTTGACTGTTGTCAGAGAGAACTGATATTTCCTTTTCCTCTAAATTAGAAATTAACATAAATGATATAACGAGCGCACAGATAGATATTCAGTCAAAATGCGAACTTCGGGTCAAATAAACTTCACATCAAAATTTTGCCAAAGTCTGACATGAATATGACAGCCAGTTATTACCGCAACAAAAACGCGAATGCAATATATATTATTATGTTTGATAATTTCAAGTTTTAATGCATTGCTTTCGAGTTGAATTGTGGCAGTGATCTGTATTTTCTGTGAACATACGTTTCATTAGCATAAAACGCAATTACCGCGAGTCTTAAGATTTAAAAGAAAATAGTTAAAGCCGTACATATCCTCTAAAGTTTGAATGCTTAACAAATAAATAATAATAGAATATTATTTATATACAGTTATGCTAAATATTTAGCGTTAAACGCACTAACATGTGATAAAATACTTTTTTTAAGTTATATTTTATTTATTTCTTTTTATACAATAGTTGTTTTACGAGTTACTAACTTAACACCTAACACTATATCTGCGCAATCTTTAAGGTAAAATTGTAAGATCGATTAAATCGTGAAATTATTGATGACGTCAACTGAATATTTTATTTGCACCATAACTTATTTATAAAAAAATTTAATAAGTACTTCCTATGTATAGATTTTTTAACCAACAAAAAAATCTTTTACCGACAAATTAAATTAAACTAAAGATCATTAAATAAATATAAAAATTACGGCTATGTTTACATTACTTAAGTGATGATAATATAATAACGACTAAATAATACTTAAATCTATTTAAAACTTCCTTATTTATTATTTGAAGCAACTAAACTGTTGTAAATACAATACAAGGTCGTATAACTATTATGAGGAAGTATTAATTAGTTACGAATAATGCATTTATGAAAAGAATTCTCGCTTCAAGTTCGGGAAAAACAATATCTATAGCTATTTGTTTCCATTGTCAACCAAATATTACAGTACACGAGAATGACTGATGTTAATAATATTGTGATCCTCTCAACACTTCACAGTTTTAGTTGCGCTTCTCTTACGACTGTTTAGTGTTTTCTTTTTCATGGCTCATCTAAGATTTGGGAGCAAATTTTACCCTAAATCATGAATCATTGCTTAATCGAAGATTCTTACGCGTAGCGGAGAATCTCATCAAAATGTGATGAACCAAACAAACTCAATAGAGTTTTGCTGTCGTAACTGCAAATCCTAATAAACAACCGGAGAGTACAAACACTAATACACGTATTTATTATTAAAAGCAAAATAGTGGACATCGAAATGAGTAACAAATAAAGCTAAACAACAGTCGAATTCAATTTTGGGAATCTATATGTCGAAACCAAACGTTTCCATTTATATAAAATTTTATAAATTAATTATGGGAATTATTAGATAACGTTACGATAAATAAAGACTAAATTAAATAATTTTTGCATTACTTATAAAAAAAATAGTAAATAGGAAATAATAAATAATAACAAACTACAAGTTTGAAAATTACAATACAAAAAATAGAGGCATTTGATTGTAGTTATAAGTTGTGGAGTACACAAAACTCTCATATTAGAGTGAGTTTGTCACTAAAACCATCAAAGTTTGGTTACTGTGGAGGGACGTATGCATAAATGCAAGAAACATCCATAATAATATTCTCCATATACAGTAGACATTGCTCTCACTTCCTGTCATTCGCTATAACTATCCCTATTCTGAAATATTTGTCTTTAGGCAATTAATCTTCTTTTGGAGCGTCTCCTAACCCAAACACGATGGGGAACAAACGGGAAGAATATATTTACCAAACTCAGAGAAATTGTATTAAGCAAAGCAAAAAGACAGTATATATAACCAGAGCTAAAAGTGAGCACTCAGAGCATTATTTGGTAAACTTGATCGTTCAATATCAGAGCAGAGGCTGTGCGAGGCGTGTTATCCAATGTATTCAGGGGGTTGTTATCGAACCAAACATGTTGGTCACTAGTATTTCCGCCCCCATTCATACATGCAAATTTTAGTCTCTACTGCCAAAAATTTTCCCTTTTTTCGCGACTCAAATTACATGAGATTGAGTTCAACCAATTAAAGTGGAAATAGATGTTAAAAAACAGGGAGATTGTAGGCATTAAAATGAGAAAAAATTATAGTAAAGTGTATGTGCTGTACATTTGCAGTCAACACATTCGGTGAGATAGTTGTCACTAGAATTTCCCTTCAATATCCTCTTTGATTGGAACAAAGATTGGGATAAAAGTC
This sequence comes from Atropacarus striculus, assembly GCA_034699525.1. Classification (NCBI taxonomy): domain Eukaryota; kingdom Metazoa; phylum Arthropoda; class Arachnida; order Sarcoptiformes; family Steganacaridae; genus Atropacarus; species Atropacarus striculus. The sequence continues at coordinate 12,009 of JAQGCI010000068.1, forward strand.
AAATTAAATAATATGCATTCTATTGTATTTTTTTAAACAACAATTTTTGAGCATCAATTAGAGAATTACGCTTTAAAATTTTCTAAGAAATT
>JAQGCI010000069.1:0-12097 GCA_034699525.1 Atropacarus striculus
TATCACAGAATCGAAATTAGACAGTATAGCGTTAGAGCATTACCTCCATAACCAATTTGAATCGCTAACTTCGTTAGTTTTGCTTGTAAAACGGACTTCTCTTTTCTTGGATTCGATGTGTCTTCCTCTTGAGTAGATTTGCGCGTGGCATCACTGGGAACAGTTTCAGTTCCCGGTGGATGTGTATTGGCAGTGGTAGCGTTCATCATATGTGAATTTCCGGGTATGCCTGGATTCGCTTCCCCGGCTTCTTCATCGGCTGTCAAAATTAATAAAAATTACCGTATATTAAAATATAATAGTAAAAAGTATTTTCCCTTTTAACGACACGCTACGAGAAAATTAAAAATATATGATGCAAAAAACTAACGAGTAAAATCATAAAAATAGTGACATAACAATAATTAACGAAACATGATTAACAAAACGAACAAAAAATTAAAAATGCAAATTTACCATATTGTATTTTAACAGTAGAAGGGTTAAAATGAGGCTGATTCAGAGGTATCATTTCCGGTTGAGTAGTTGTAGCATTAGAACATGCTATATAAACAAATAATGCGATTAAACAAATCAACGCATTCATTATATAAAGTTGAATCATTTTAGGGATTTTTGTTTCGATTTAGAGAATTTGTTTTTAAAAGAAAAGATTTAAAATCAATGAGTTAAGTGTAAAGAAAATATATAAAAGCAATTATATATTTTTATGTAAATAATAATAAATAAGAAATGAATTCATGCCAAGATCAAGGATTGAGTGTAAAAATTTATGTTTAGTTTAAAAAAGCAGAGAGAAAATAAAAATATAGTTAATAATGAAGAATTGGAAAGTTAATGTTGAATGGGAAACAGTATTATCACCTCCTGGGATGCTCTTCTTCTTTTTACGAGCCTTTTTAGCTTCTGCTTGTGTCAAAGTTAATAGGATTGCAATCCATAAAAGTGATAGAGGGATAAAATCACATTAATTAGAAACTATGAATCCTAAAAAACTTGCAAATTAATTATTAATAATTATTTAATAAACTAACTACAAATCAATAGTTAACTTTAATTAAAATCAATGTTAAAAATGAGAATAGACGTGTCGACAAACCCTTTTTCATCTGTTTCTTTTGAGCGTCATCCTCGGATTGTGCAGCACCTAAAAGCGCGAAGATAATACCAGCCTGTGAATTGATTCCAACCGCTGTGGCCACCATTTTCCCGCTTCCCTCCATTACATGTGTACCTTCGCATTAATTGTTATGTTTATTTAGGTTAAACATTATTGAAGTGAATGGCTTGTAATAAATTGATGTCAATATTAATTTATACCTGAGAAAAGCATGGGGTCATACGCTTCGCCTTTTTTCACGTGATCTGATTCACCCGTCAAAGAGCTTTCGTCTACCTTTAAATCATTGCTTTGAATTATTATACCGTCAGCCGGAAGTAAATCACCTTTGAAAAGATAATTAAATAATGTGCTCATACGCTATTTCTAATAATAACGATGCAAATAAAATCGATATTTTTACCATATTTCACTTGGCATATATCTCCAACAACAATATCACTGACTGGAATTTGAATCACTTCCCCGCCTCTGATCACAGAAAATTTATGCTCGTGCTCTATACGGTTTTGCAGACCTAACCACACAATTTATTTATCAATTTGAAAACACAATCATTTAAGTGCTCTTAAGTTTAATCATAGCAATTGCAATACCGTATCGGTAATGCAAATATGGTACAAACCTCGGAACTGTCGTTCCTTAGTGTAATCATTAAAGGCAGTTACGAGGACAACAATAATGACGGACACTAATATAGCAGCGCCTTCTATCCAACTCGCTTCGTGCTCTTCGGTAATATCTATTATTAAGCGAAAGGTTAATGGTATGGCACGTCGTTTTAATATTCACAAATCAATTGATTATTATACTAAACGTTAACTATTAATAATACTAATACATACTCGCAGCTTCTTGTTCGTCTTCAGCCGGGGGTGGCTTATAAAAGGCAAGTGCCAGAGATATAATAGCAGCGACTTCTAATATAATTAGTGTTACATCTTGCAACGCTTCCCACACTAATTGTAAAAACGTTTTTGGAGGTTTGGGTGGAATATAATTTGCGCCAAAAACTGCACGCCTATTCTCTAAATCTTTAGTACTACCGCTCAGACCTTATATATTGAGATAATAGTATTAAAATAGAGTATTTGGTTATAGAATGGTTGGTTACCTTCATTAGTGTTCGTGCGAAGAACATTGCAAATATTTTGAACAGAACCGAAATGCTGCTGTATTTTGGCAATGCCTTCGGGACCTCTATTGTCCATAAGCTCTCTGAGCTGCATAACCGAGACGTCGAACGTCTCTGGCGGCATATTATCCACTGTACCCATCGCTGTAACACGATTTAACCCTTCACTTTAAACTAAAATAAAATGATTTTCATTTAACAAAATAATTTTTCCTAATATTTATATCAACGCAGTATTTAATAAATGCTTATTTAACGTTAACTGCAATAAAATATTATGCTTATTAACGTTTACGCAATTTAATGAGTATTTAATGTATTTTTTAAAATACGAAAATACAATATATTTATACAAATACCTTCTTTTTTAAAAGAAAAACGTATCGCACGAATCAGCAGTATTTCATGATGAGAAGCATTTTCAAACTTATACCCCTAAAGTGAACCTCTTCTAAACACCTAAACGGAGTATAAAATAAAGAGTAGAGTAAATGTGAGAGAAGGAAAGAGAGTGAGTGAGTGAGTGAGAGAGAGAGAAGGGGGAGAAATACATAGAATAATAATAATAATAATTAATTAGATATTATATTATGCATTTTGATATATTTTTTTGTACAGTCATACGCCCAGTAAGAGAGAGCGAGAGAGTTATAGTATAATAGTTTTGTATACCAAACTTCATATAGCTATGCATATAAACACTGAATTTTCTTTTTTGATATATGTTATAAAAAATTGATGGCAAAAAATCCGTCAATAAATTTAGTTAATAAAAAAAATTTTCTGCGTGTGTTATTATATCGTTTACTTAACCTTAAAAAACAATAAGTTTATGCTAATAATAATATGCACTATTGCTGTGATAGAAATTTTGCATTTTTTTAAATATGAAAAAAAACTAGACCTTCTATTAAATTGGAGTTTTGGCATTTAAAATTAATTAAGTCATACGAATATACAGTAATTTAGAAATATTTCACTTTCAAAGAGAAAGAGTCAAATTTCGCGAAACGCTCGACATTTTTTCTCTGATTTAGATTATTCATAAATTTTATATTTCCGGTTAACTGTTATTAGCAGTAATAAACTGGTGAGCAAATAATAAGTCTATTTTTGGATTAATAGACATAGGATTTAGCTATTTTGGCACTAAAACCGAACAATTATATAAAACTATAGCACACGTATAAGAAATATACTGAAAATTTTTTCTTTTCTCACTTTAACCTTCAGTTTTGTCGCATATAACTCGGTATAACACTATTGCCTATAATATACATACAACTGTAATGACCGGTAAAAAATTAGAAAATTGGCACAAAAGTAAACAAAAAATAAACAATTTAATAGAATGCAAAAAAAATTGATCTCACACTCAATAATACGAATCGGTGTTTGCTTCAAACTAAATCTCCATATTCTTGTACTAAATTCGGTGTGCAATACATTACATCAAACACAACACAACACTCACACCAATAATCAAAACGTATATACAGTATAGATATAGATATATATTGTTTAATAAACGTAAAATATATCTATTTTGCTAAATAATGAGATGAGAGGAGATGTGATAATGTGGATGCGATCATACAATTGATATTAAATATTCACAAAATTAAAAAATAAACGCCACATTAAAAACAACAACCATTTGGTAAATGGATATAACAAATATATATGAGTATATATACTGTATATGTGTGTGAGATCAAGATCACTGTGGATATAGTATGATATAATGCAAAGATATAGAGAGAAGAGAGAAAAAAAATCGCTGCCTCTAATAAAATGCTGGCTATTATTATGCTCTATGTTATAGTTTGCGAGCGTATAACATATAACATACAGTATAACATTGCAGTGTACAGTATTGTACAGTACAGTCTAGTGCATAGCGTTATATACGAAATGTATGAATGTATGGTATATATGGTATATAATGTCACACTTACATAAAGCACAGAGCGAAGCACTAGATATAGTTCACTAACAATAATGCGAGCATCGTCCAAATCTATCATCAATTAACTAATAATGCACTGCAAACACACCATTTTAATCGCACTGTTAATTGTAATTATTTTTTGCGTGTAGTTATGGCGCGTTTATTTAAGCGTGAATTAAGTGTACTATTGATTATTATGGTTAGCGTAGGAATACATATATGGTTTGTGTGTTCAGGCAGTGCTGTCGCGATAGTGTGTGAGATGCACTCACTGCTAGAGATGCTATCGATTCCGATGCTGTCTGTCCCGTCCCATAACCCCATAACCGATATGATTCGAGTATTTATTTAGCGCTTCAAATCTATTTGATTTACGCAACAAATCCAAACGCGAATTCCTTAATCTCATAAACTTTCAATAACTTATACTAAATAGCAAACCTATACCAAACGATAATAGATTTATGTAATTTTCGAAGTGATAACAAATTAAGCAGATCCCTATCATCTATCATCGCAAGTGACTGAAGAAGAAATAACTACCGGTATATCAGAATTATAGTTGAATGCAACTTAGAAAAATAAATAAACTATTTTGATTGATAAATAAAATTGATTAATTAAGAGAATATAAGTTAAATAATTTTAAAAATAAAATGACTAAACTTTTTAAAATCTGAAATTTCGAACATGATTTACAATTTGTATTTTTTACATTTTTATATTTTTGTAGTTCTGTAATTATTCTAGAAATAACATATAGTAAAGAATCTCACAAGTAAAGAATATTCATATTTTTCTCACAAAATTTTTACAATCATAAGTGATATTAAAAAATAGATGGCAAATAAATTTTAATACCTTATGCTAAACTCATTGAGTAAATATTAGATTAAAACTATATGCAATAGTGATAGAATAATATAAAAAGTTCGTAAAATTAATTCTAGATGATTGAAGATAGTCAACAAAAATAAGTTTTTATAATGAATTCACTTTAAAAAAAGATCTGAAACAATAAGACTACAAAATCATTCGAAATACATTTCAATTAAATCTTTAAAGTATTTAAAATCTAAGAGATAAGAGTTGATTAACATTAAATAAATATATGTTTATTAATTTATTTTTTTAATTTAGCACATATGTTGTTGATTCCAATAATGATATTAGAAATATCCAATTTTATAATTAATTTGAACCAAAAATTTAATTAAAATTTTGTGATATTATTTATTAAAAGGTAAATGTAATTTTGTTGAGATAAAGATGAGATTAGTGATGAGATAAAGAATAATATCATTTTTAACCACGATTTATAGTTTATGGTTCGAATTAAGAAATTTAAGTATTTCTAAATAAAATTTAATTTATTAATATGAATTATATTCTTGATTTAATTAAAAATAAATCAATTTTTTAAATTAAATTAAATTAAAAGCCATTTTAATTTCTTCTTTTGTAGCTAAAAGGTATATCTATAAAATATTGTCTAAACAGACAAAATGATGGAAAAAATTTATGCCATATCGATAATATTTTATTAACTAATAAAACATGTCAACTCTTTATTCAATTGATTTCCAGCTTTAATTTTTTTGGTGAAATTATTGTTGTTTCTGAGCGAGTTTTCGTTTTAAACTCTCAGGCATTTCAGGTGGCGGTGGGCGGGGAAGACGTAGATATACTTTAACCGCATCGTAGATGAACCATTGCAATGCCGTCAACGTACCAATCATTATAATTCTTGGAGTTAAACCTCTCCATAATCCTAAATATTATTAAAAAAATATTATTTAAGAGCATATAAACCATACAGACATCACTAAACAATCAAAAATTTTTTAATGAAGTAATAATAACGGCATTAATTAATTAAATCTAATAAAGGGATCTCTGAAAGGTTCATTTAATCTTACACGATATGACTCATCTCAATAGCATATTTAAATAACTAGTGAGACTTAACAGCGTGTATTAATCTATAATTGATTTATAGTATTAAACATTAAACCTTACCAGCCATTCCTAATTTCTTAGCGGCTTCGAGAGCAGTGCTACCTTTATCTTGATTTAATTTCGATACAACAGTGTCCGCCGGATGCGACACAATCGCACAAAACACTCCAGCTATAAAAAATATATCATTTTAAATAAAGTTAAAAACATAGTTTAAAACATTATACCAATATAACCAGCAGCAAACGTAACGGTTAATTGTTCAGCTTTATTACATTCCGCTCGCGGTTTGGGTACAACGTGTTTATAAAGAAGTTCAACAGTTCGCTCAAAACAAGCAAACTTCATCATAGTGTAAGGTATTTGTCGCATCCATAGAGGAACGAGTCCTTTGTAAAAACCACCGATACCTTCATCTCTAAGAATAGCGCCAGCAACAACAGCGAGATGTGGTGAACAACCAGCTTGAGTTTGAATGCGCACTTTCACCGCTTCCATCGGACATAAAGCGATATCAGCAAAGAATTCAGCAGAAGCTGAAGCAGCCAAATAAAGAGATGTTCTCCATGTGTACGATAATTCTTCTCCGATGAAACCGCTGTACATTATTTTGAAAAGTTCGTAAAAGCCAAACTTTCCCAATCCTTGCATAGAATATCCGATAGCAGTTGGAGCCCAACCCTTCGAAAGACCTTTAAATCCATCTTCTTTGACGGTAACCGAGAAACCGTTGAAAATTCCTTTATATTTGGCTGGATTTGTTTGTATTCTACATTTAACTAAATCTAACGGAACGATAGCCGTGTGAGTGATTCCGCAACTTAATATACCGCCAAATCCGCATAACGCGTAATACTGAAGTGATCCGAATTCGCAGCTATTTTGTTCTGACAATCAATTCAATTAAAGCCAAATTCATTTAGTATTAATTAATTAAAATTAAGTTTTAATGTCATACCAGTGCTGGCAAACGCGAATTTACGACAATTCACTGCTAATTGTGGATTGGATTGTGGTTCACATGATAATGGTTCACAATTTGCGACATTTAACGGATTCAAAAATGCTCTCAACATTATTTTTATAATTTAAGTTAAATTAATTTAAAAATTAAAAATATTTAATTATAATAAATATCTGCAATTTGTTAACTCGTGATACAATTCAAGGTCAGATCTGATTTCAATTTTTTATTAATAAATACGTGCTGTCAAATATTAATGTATCGACAACTTTATTAAGTAACAAAAAATAATTAATTAAATAGAGATTAAATATGATTAATACTTACAGAAGCGCACATTAAATAAAGAACGCGGCGGTCAGTTACGGATATATACAGGCAAACCTGACGACTGACGACCTTTAACTGCATTCACTGCATAAACCTTAACAATATTTACGTCGTTTATTATAGTATTTTAATTAAGTTTTTCAAACATTTTCTATCAATTTTGATTTATTAATATATATAATAGAAAATCATATTTTCAATATTTATAACTAGAAGTTAATTATAGATTAAACTTATTAAAATTTTATATATTAATGAAAATATAATATATAAGTATCGATAAATTGCAATGAGAAAACTGGGCAAATATTTGGATGAAAAGTTGTGCATTATTTATGTTATTCAAACTCTAAAAACCACATTCAATTTTCTTTAATATGAAAAAGTAAACCATAAGGCATGCGCTATTATTCAATCTGTCCTTTAAGATTAAATACTTTATTAAATTTACATTATTATCTCTAAAATGATATAATTATCTCTATTTTTAATATTATAATACTTAAAATAATATGATTTATTTATGATTGTTTTTGCCGAATATTATATTTCAAATGTTAGAAAATTAAAATAATTTAATCAAAATTTTATTCATATTTGTACTCATATTTGTTTTATAAATACTAAAAATTTTAATAATTATAAATAAAAAATAAAAAAATTTATAAAAAAATATTAAAAAAATGCTTTTTCGGAAAGTTTATACGCGATTTTTATTGAATAAATTTGTTAATAACATTAAAAACTTTACAACGAGTTCAACATTGAACGCAAAAGTATGTTTAAATTGAATTAGTTTTGAATTTCTAAATTATGTGTATAATTGTGAAACTCAGGTAACAGTTCGCGATGCGTTAAATGCTGCGATGGATGAAGAGATGGAAAGGGATGAAAGCGTTTTCCTTATGGGCGAAGAAGTGGCGCAATACGATGGCGCGTATAAAGTTAGCAGAGGTTTGTGGAAAAAATATGGAGACAAACGTGTGATCGATACACCGATCACTGAAATCGGTTTCGCTGGCATTGCAGTCGGAGCTGCTATGGTTAGTGTGCTGTTTTTTATAGCAAAATATTGTTTAATTGATTGGAATTGAAGGCTGGATTGCGACCAATTTGCGAATTCATGACATTTAACTTTTCGATGCAAGCTATCGATCAGGTTATTAATTCTGCCGCAAAAACGTTTTACATGTCTGCTGGTCAGGTAATAATAATAATTAATTTTTTTTTTTTTGATTAATTAAATCAATTTAATACGCATAACAGATAGCGGTTCCAATAGTATTTCGAGGACCAAACGGTGCGGCAGCGGGTGTGGCCGCTCAACACTCGCAATGCTATGGCGCGTGGTATTCGCATTGTCCCGGTCTTAAGGTTATATCGCCATATTCATCCGAAGACGCGAAAGGTTTACTAAAGTCAGCGATTAGAGATCCCGATCCAGTCGTGTTTCTCGAAAATGAATTGATTTATGGCGTGGCTTTCGACGTGAATGAAGAATTTAATTCAAAAGATTTTGTGCTACCGATCGGAAAGGCTAAGATCGAGCGCACTGGCGATAGAGTGACGTTAGTGGCGCACTCGAAACCGGTTGGCAATTGTTTGGAAGCCGCGCAACAATTAGCTGCGAGCGGTGTTGAGTGCGAAGTAATTAATCTGCGAAGTTTAAGGCCACTCGATTGCGAGACTATCATCCGATCGGTGATGAAAACTAATCATTTGGTTACAGTCGAGGGCGGATGGCCTTTCTCTGGAATTGGAGCGGAAATATGCGCACGAATTATTGAAAGTAATCTCAATTTTTTAATAATTATTTTTTTAGTTATGTTTACTAAATTAAATTAATTAAATTTGATGACAGGTCCGGCGTTCGACTATTTGGACGCACCAGTGATTAGAGTATCAGCGGCTGACGTACCACTTCCTTACGCTCAAACTCTAGAAGCGAATGCTATGCCGCAAACTCAAGATGTTGTGTTAGCAGTGAAAAAAGTGCTTAATATTCAGTAGCCATAGATTTATTCTAGTCATTATGTTAAACTATAACACTTACGGTATTTGTTCTATTATGTTATGTTTATAAAATTATGAAACTGTAGTTAACGGGAATAATGAGGTTTTAAAAATGATAATAAATTGTAAATTTAACGCTTTAATAATTTGAAAATACAATTTTATTTATGCATCAAAATCGTATCGACATTAGTTGAGTGGTCGAACTAAATTAGTGCATGAAGTAAGCAATATTTTTTGGATAACAAAATGTTCACCAATTCTGAAACACTAGATTTTAATAAAAATGACGGTTTTTTTATTAAATCAAATTTTATTGAGTTGAATAATAAAAAATTGTTTAACTTATTAATACTAAAAAGCTAAATATCGGTAATAGCTGTTTCGAGCTCTTCTTTAGTATACATGTGATAGCCCTTATCAGGCGTTACTGTCGCCACTTCAACATTAGATGCGTTTAGTTTCTCTTCCATTACTTGTTTTAATATAGTGAGCACCGTTTTCTGCGCTTCTTTTAGCGAAATTGCCTAAAAATGTTATTAAATAATAAATGAAAAATAACGTAAATATTGAGAATGATATGGTTAAGTGTATTACCTTATGATACGCTTCCTGTAAAGCTTGCTGAGCGCCTTCACAGCCGGAACCGATAGCCTTAGCGTCACACTGAACGTAAGTGCCAGACGGATCCATGTGATACAACTGCGGTCCAGTGTCGTCAATACCAGCGAACAGAATCGCAACACCGAATGGTCGACTCATAGCGTTTCCGTCGTTATCGCTGTCACCGAACTGTATCGCCAGATTTGACACCGCTTGCGTCACGCTCTCCACTGACATCTTCTCGTTGTACAGAAACCAATGATTCTGTCAATTATATTGAAAAATATGACTCAACAAAACGAGATCACATTACACGCGCACATACCTGCGACTCAACCCTAGCCCTGTCAACCATAGTTCGCGAATCAGCCATAAGACCACTGCACGCGCAACCGATGTGTTTGTCGATCTCCGATATCTTCTCAGTGGCCGCCGGTTCCATCAGTTGCGAAGTGACTCTCTTCTCCACAGCCAATACAACGCCTTCAGACGATTGAATACCGATCGCTGTCGAACCCAACTATTATTCGAAAAATGACATCAATTTATGATATAATCTCAATAACTCATGATTGCATACTTTGATGGCTTCGATGGCATATTCCACTTGAAATAGTCGTCCTTCGGGTGAGAATGTGTTCACTCCTCGATCGTACTCCGAACGCGTCATAAACATTATCGATTCACTGTTTGTAACTTCGAAATCAAAACTTGTATTAATGTTTGTGTTGAGTCACGTTTTGATTGCTTTTAATTACGTTCAATAGTTTGCGTTACGTATTATATGCAATATTGTTATGTGTTCAGCAAAGCGATACATAAATCAATTCACTGCAACAGATTTCGAGGCGTCATTCATAGCTGAAACACATTTTATAACAAAAAAAGTGATGTGATTGCTGCCATTGCTTTAAGACTTGGCGCCGCAAACTCAATTAAAGCGACGCAATCTATGATGCTTTAACTAATGATTAGTCTCATATCTCTATCACATTATAATTAGTTAAGTTAATATAAAGGTAGAAACATCTTCCATTGTACACATCGTACACCTGCCGAGACATCAACCAAAGCAAACCATCCAACTAAACGTTGAGCAAATAAATATCACCATTTATTAACAGTTAGTTCTATAGATCAACACATTTCAGGTATTTATTCATTGCTTCGATTAAAAATAGACGCGAATATCGTAAACAATATTAAAATGCGTTTGTTTACGGTTTGTAGAGATAATTGCGAATTAATAGCGAATTAGTGGGTGTGTTATGTGTTTTGTGTGTTCGCGAATTAATTGTGATTTTAGATTAAATATTAATATTAGATATTTATTTATCAGTATGTTTTCTATGTATTTTTATATAATCTATATTTATTTCATTTTTAAATGATTAACGTTACCGGTAAGTGTATTGTTAATTACCGGTAATAACTAATTAGATATAAATATTTTTTTGCAATTAAATAATTAAACGTTTCGCTATCGTTTATCGCAAAAAAATATTTTGTTTAAAATAATTTTATTATTAAAAACTTGTTTTGTTTTTAAATTAATTGAGTAAAATTTTGAATTAAACAAAACTATGAATTAATGATAAATTAATTTAATAATAGTTGAAAATATATGATAAAATGGACGCAATAGCGCAGTATAACACCGGCATTATTAAAGAGCCGCGAGGAATGATAAGAATTATTCAATTGGTAAGTAATGTATAGATATATTCGTATAAGATTTACTAGATTTCAATTATGATGGCATAAATTTAAACAATTTTATAGATATTCGCGATATTAGCGTTTGCCACAACGTCTGGTTTTGACACTCAGGTCTCTTTTCAAGCGCTTTGCTCGTCAGAAATAAGTGGTTCTGTTCCCATAAAAGTTTACGACCGAAAAATCATATATATTGTTGAGTATCCGTTCAAGTTTGAAGATCAAGAAGTAAAGCTTCCGGATAAATGTCCAAACAATGATACTTTGGTTACAAATTTGACGATTCATAAGTTAAACATGGAATTT
>JAQGCI010000070.1:0-12080 GCA_034699525.1 Atropacarus striculus
TAATTCAATCTCGTATTATGAGAAAATGATTTATAGAAGTTAAGCGCATGTCACGATGATTTGATCTGATATTAATGAATTGAAGCGTGAAATCGAAGAAAAATAAACAATATTACCAAAAAGTCAGCGTATATTTGTCTATCGTAACGTTTGTCAAATAAAAACAAGTCATTCAAACGAACATATTTTCAAAGCATTCAGTTATTCATACTCTATTTAATAAAACTTTATCCTTTATATCAAATTTAAACGACTACATTGTTAATCAAAAACTGAAACTATTTTGTTAGCAAATTTATATTCAGAAACAATAGGTTTGTATTAACTATAAAATTATGTTAATTGACTTATATTATCAATTCACGTATTATATATGTATGCACGTTGTTTGCTAATAAATATTCTGAATATTCTTTGTAGGATATAATTTCAAATATAATTTTTAAAAATATATTCAATGAATAGTCTCTTATAATTTGAATTAAAAATGTGTTAAATTCCCGAACCAAACAGGAGTGAAAAATGTTTAAAAAATTTGCAATTAATTTTATTATAATTTTCATAAAATTGTTATTTAAAAACTAAAATTTAAAAAATCATTAATGATGTAACTAAAATTAAGTAAACACTAGAATTATTTTTATCGTTTTTGTTATCAGGAATTTGTTATTTATAATCATATTCGGAATTAAAATAAAATTGCGTAAAATTTGGTTTCTATTAATATAATATTTAAAGGAAAAAATAAAAATTAGTGTACCAAAATGGATAAAATATAACAAAATAACACGAAAATTAATTAAATTTTTATTTAAAAAAAAGTTTTAAAATGTCAATAACAACTTTTAATATTATTAGTTGACATTTCAAAAGTAAATATTGGAATATAAGTTTACTTATTTTCGCAAAATTAATTAAACATATTTATCAAAATTTATTATTTACACAGTTTTTGTACAAATAATTTACTTTAATTAAACTTAACATATATAATAATAATAATGGTTAGAATATAAGCTTAGTTTAGTCGAAAATAAAAAACACTATATAATAGTAAATTGAGCGTACAGTATGTTCTTTATCGAAACCAGTCAAAAGTTTCATAAATTAAATAAGAAGTTTGACTCGAAAACTAAAAAACTGATTACAGTAATGCAAGTTAATAATGATATATTCTTGCATCAAAACTGCCTCAAGTATTAAGAAAAAATATTGAAACTTAAAACTTTAGCGGAAAAAAATTGAGCAGCGGAGGAATGTGTGGCGTAATATGCATAATGTAAGTTATATATAAAGAGAAGGGAAATGCATTCTCCGATAGATTTAAATCCATAGAAATGGTCTGCTAGTTGTAAATGTACAGTTTTTTGGACGCACTCACTATCACATTGAAGCGCAATACTGTACACACGCTGTACACTCACTGTATATGCACTTTCGATCAAAGTAAAGCTGATATTTATTGATTTTTTTGTTTGAGATTTTAGTTCAGTGCATGGTATATGTGTGTGTGCCTCATGTAAATTTTGTTATAGGTCCTCACACAATGTTGTTTATGTCATACTAAAAAAAGAGCGAGAGCTCGACGAGAGAGTGAGTGTGTGGTGCTGTTGAGCGCTAAATTTGGAGAAACCAGAGAGTAAAACACAGTAAAAAAGATAGAGAGTATGCCAGAGGAGAGTAGTTTTTATGTGTGTGAGTGAGCGAGTAAGAGGAAAGTGAGTGAAAGAAGAAAAGAGAGAGACTGAGAGAGAGACCAGAGCTAAAGTAAGCATGCATTCCCATCCACAAAACGTTTCTTCGCCAACACAGACAACTCGCAAACTGTAAGGCATTGAGTAGAATATTTTTTGTAGAGTAAAGAATTGGATGCCGTTTTTATACCTCAAATATTTGTTGAATCTCAAAAAAGACTAAAAAATTATTGCTTTAACGGTACCAATTGACACACTACACAACACAAGAACTATCACCAGCCATTTTCAGGTAATATCAAATTGTCGTATACTCTCTGTGTTTTCTTTTCCTCTCTTTCGTTCTCTCTATGTGTGTATTTTTTATACTTAATTTATATGGTTGAAACAGAAAAAAATATGTGAAATAAAAACTTTGTTTTCGGTTGCGAGTATATTTTCAAACGCATTGCATTTGTATTTAAGGGTGTGTTTGTGTTCAATTTCTTTTTCGATTTTCTTTATTGCTTTTCCCTCTGTTTCATCCAATTCTTATCCCCTCTTTCTTTTCGAAAAAGAAGAAAAATTGTTTAAGTAAAAACACGTACATTTCTTCGTTTCTCGGAAGATTGTGTTCTGAGGCGAATAAAGTTTTAAAAAGAATGAATGTAAAATTTTTGCGTATTACTAATCAGCATGCGCTCTCTATATAGAGATTTTTAAATGCGCTTTATATGCCACAGTATATGGCAGACTCGACTCTACGCGATGCTGCGTTCGACATATTAGCGCTAAGAATGGATAGATAGGGTGCAATACTAATGAAAGCACATTTTCTTTGATCATACATTATGTTAATGGTTGTTACGTCTCCTCCCAAATACCCTTTTTATTCGGTTTTTCTAATGCGAAAAAGGGTTTAATTTAGTGATGCGCGCATTTATGCGACGCCCAATTGCGTGCACAGCAATTGCAAACTGATTCTAAAATCAATTTTTTAATATCTCTATATTATAATTAAGCTCCCCATCGCTTCCCCTCTCAAAAACTTTTTAACGTCGATGCAGTCTCATGTAAATTTGTTGCACAACACACCATTATATAGATACTGAAAATGAGTTTTTCGAGTTTCGGTGTATGGTTCGTAGTGATTCCCGAATGGAGGGTGCAATAAGTAGTGCGTTGAGCAATGAGCTCCTATTTCTAGACATAGATTGAATGCATATATAGCTTTTTTGCATCATAAGCACCGAAAAAGCAATGAGCCGTTTAAAAATCGCGAAAAAATGTCTTTCATGTTTTAGTTCTCTTTAGTTATTGCAGCGATCTTTCCTTCTGTTATGCACAGCACAAAACTTTTTTATTTTATTTTTTTTCTCTACTTTTTTGCTTAAAGATGTAAAAATGATGAGAATGATGAACGAACAATACGATACTGTAGTGCCTGCTCTAAACAATAAACATTACAGTTTACCCTAAATCTCTTACTAAACTTAAATTTATTACTTGAAAACTTTTTACTGAAAAATATCCATTTTTTTTTCAAAACAAATAATTAAACTTTAGTCGTGAATCAAATATGGTTCGCAAACTCAGTGAACTGCATTCACGCACACATACACACAATGACGCAAAATATAATTAATCAAATTATTTGTAATAATAGCAGTCTGTATCAAAATTAATTAGCGAGCATTTACACGTGTCCTTACAATCAATTAATTGCTGCCAACAATAATGAAATTAATTGAACGTTTGGCTCACATTTGTCACCGTCACTCACATTGCAATTAGAAAAAAATAAGTTATATATAAAAACGAGACTTTCGGTGTACACAGAAAATGATGTCAAACGGAGCAAAAAAACAATTCATTTGCAAATAAAATACATTAATACGTTTGAAACGATATTGTGTAGTGTAACAGTACATTAATGAGAAAGTTATGTGCGTGTTCTGCAATTTGGGCAAATGTTTTGTTTTATTTCATGTTACGATAGTATAGATAACGAGCACAACTGATTACTCAAAGCATAAAGAGAGTGAAAATAGAGAGGCGAGTGGAGAAAAGAGAAACAGAGAATGAGAGAGAGTTTAGCGCAAAAAAATACAATATATATTGGTTTAGATCAGCAATGGTAGTGTACCATACAGTACTGTACAGTTACTGTAGAATGTAGGGCTGCACACATGCCTCACAACATTAATATCATTTAATTGCAATTGAGCCTATGCTCAGTAGACATAATGAAACTATTTCGTGTCACCCCTGTTCATTGTCTCACGGGAAAAAACATTCGTGCTGGTCAGCTAAAAACTGACTGTGAGATGTGAGAGTGGTTTGTGAGTGGTTCCGTATGCGATAATGTAATATTAAGTAAAAAACAAAGTCTGCCATCACTGCATTTAGCAATAAGTTTCGCTTAAGTAATGCATTTTGCCTTTGCGTTTTATAATATTCTGTTAACTACGTCTAAATATTTAACCCATAAAAAGAGAGCTTCTTTAGGTATAGAGTGATGTGATATGTGTGCAGTCTTTCATGAAATGCATTTATTAGATCAACTTTTGTATAAATTATGCGTAATTTTCATATAAAAGATAGGGTCAACCAAATATAATAAATTATTGAAGCAGTAAATCAACAAATATGTGAGATATCATTTTTTCCCAAAAAATAAAAATAAAAAAGTAGTATTACTATATACGTTAAAATGCAAATAGTAGTGAGTAATGTTAGGGTTAAATAATCATTAAACCCCTTATCTGTTAATCTTCTGTTTGTTCGACTGTAATACGAATGAATAAATTAACTTTCTTTTGTGATGTCGAGTAATATATATAAATATCATAGGAATAATAAATAAATTCAATTTGTCATCTACTAAAATGTTTGACACAACACACAAACACACACACTTCTCTCGATTCAATTCCCCCAAAAGCTTTTTGTAAGCTTTTTCAGTTATATTCCTCAATCCTTTTACTACTTCCTCCGCAACGGATAATACTTACATCCCCGCATTGATGTGATGAAAGGGGTTGAAAGTCATTCTGCTATAACAAACCGCGATAAAAAGAGGCATTTTAAACGGTTGTTTAACTCTCTATCAAATATATAAAAGAGGCAAAGGGGAGAACGTAGAGAAAAAAAGTGAGGCTGAGAAATCTAGTACGAGTTGTGTGTAATATATCGGCAGAAAGGGGAGACGATGAGGTTTGTATGCAAAAAAGGTCGAGCATGAAAGTTAGTTGTAATATTGAATAGACTTGTTGTTATGTAAAGCAAAAAGAGTTAAACATAACTGCATCGCCCTTCGACACTGTCATTAGCATAATTTGAAAGAGTATTTGGTGAACAAACTAAACTACTCTATCATACCGTATAATAGCTTATAGTGTTATCGAACTCTTTTTTTATATGATCGCTATTAATATAAATTTCCTCTTCTACTCAACGAAAACAATCACAAATTGATTTATTAAGTGATTTAATTTTTAAAAAACAAATTTGATATCGATTCGGAAAATTGCCTGCTTTTTATATTAAATTTTGGGGAAAAATCATTTGTATTAAACGAACCAGTAATTGTTATTTTCTTTTAGTTAATTTACATAAATAACACATTTTAATTTTTTATTCTGTTAAATCAAATTTCATATATCAGGATAAAATTATATAAGTTTAATAAATTAATTTATGATTGTTTATCCATTAAATTACGCAATAAGTATAAAAATATTAATTTTACAAGTCTCATAAGAAAGATTACAAAAAATTAAAACGGCTAAAAAATAAACTCTAAATACTCTTAATGTAAATGTAAATATATAAGAGTTTATAAAGTAAATGGAAAAAGTTTTATACTAATAATTAATAAAATAATTTTCAAGATTATAGATTATTTTGCAATATATTTATTTACCATTTACTTTAATTTCTTAATGTATATTAAATTATATTTTATATTTATATAGATTATATAAGTTATTATTATTATTATAGATTTATATTAATGTTTGTGTGTGTGTGTGTGTCTGTGTTATACTTTATACGTTTTATACATTATTTCCAAAACAACGCACTATTTTTTTCAATTATTATTTTATTATAGGTTTAATGTATAACTATATAAAGTATATATTGAAATAAAAAAATAAGAAAAAGTATGAAAGTAAGAAATTAATTCACTGGAGAATTAGTTTTTTCTATTAAATTGAAAGAAAAAAATAATTCAAGAAACTGTGAACTATTTTATATAAATGAAAAAAAGTTGAAACTAATTGAAATTATTTACAGAAAATGTTTCGTAACACTGACATACGAGAGAGAAGAGAGAGCAGTTTGTTATTTAAGTTCGTTTGTTTTCATATATAATATTATTTTCTTTTGTCTTTTATGATTTTTTTAGATATTGATTCTTTAATGTAAATGACAAGCTTTTTTCCGTAAAGAGCTTTTTCCTAACGGCATTATGCTTTCTATTTAGGATACATTTTAGCATTGAATACCAGCACCAATGCTCGAAACCATTGCCTGCATCACTAAATTCCTCTTTTCTGAAAAAATATTCTTGGAAACTTTAAATTAATGGCCCACTGGTTTTAAGCTTTAGTTTTGCAGATCTCATGGGATTTTATGAGGCAAAGTAGTGAGGGATAAGAGGAGAGTTACTGCGAGAGAGAGAGAGAGAGTACAATTTAGAGTAAAAAAGAGAATGGAAGGCATCCTTGTTTTTATAATCCATGTATAAAAATTGTTTGAGGCAAATGACTGCTTGGGTTCATTCTTTTAAACGATACCCGTGAGCATCATTTCTAAACAAACGTACAGATGAAGCAAAATGAGTAGAAAATACTAAAAATAAAAATTTAGATTATTATTGTGACACTTTTGCAATAATGCGCCAAAATAAAATAAAACCTTAAAATTCAATGCAAATCATTTTAAATTAGTAATGCAAAAATATTATATTAAAAAAACTGGCGGTAATTCACTGCCGCTGTGATGCGATTTGCGTGTATTGCTTGTGGTGTTGTGCAGCGCAGCAACCAATTTAAGATTCAAAACTTGGTTCCATCAGATAGAGAGGGAAGAGAGAGGAGAAAAGAGGAGAGAAAGAGAAGCTAGCATTAGTGCGGTGGGTTGTTATGTTTGGACATGTGCATCACCGATCGATAATTGGCTATATATGCCATATATCTCCTTCATTCGGTTTTTCTGGACAGCATCGACGCATAGTTATGTACGACTATAGAAATGCATTGAAGCTCCTCTTTTTCTTTTTTTTAAAGAAATGAAATCCGACACATGCACCAAAAAAAATCAATATTGCAGATGCGAATGTGATCCAACACACAATCGTCAATGAAGCAAATCTTATATTACTCATAAGAACTGTCGTATTACTTTACATTTTCATTTTGTGTGTGCTTTTATTATTATACATTTTGGTTCACTGCTAGTCATTACCTTTGCATGCAATTCAATTTTTTTAATAACTGAACAAAAAAGACATTTAAAAATTGCTTTGTTATTATACGCTACTTGTCTTAATTACTTGTTTTACTGGCACTGCACACTTCGATATTAACTGTCATCAAGAAATGATACTTTAATGTTCCTGATACTAAAGCAATTAATATCCGCTCGTAATACATTTGCATATGCAAATTAACGCAAACTACCAATAGAATAACTGCTTGCCTATCAACTAACAGCTGCAAAGACTGGTACATTTGCATTAAGTTTATTTGCAGGCCTGTTATTAGCGGCAAAAAATTATTGAGTCGGGTATTAATGTTTTTTTTTGCTTCTCTATCCATTGCATTACTTGTGTACCGCATTATAGTCCCATAAACCTCATCGCAAATATTTTATTGCCTAACAATCGCAAATAATTTTATTTTGAAAACTCTCTGGATATCGTATTACCTAATTATAGAAGTAATTTATGTATGTTTTTTTTCGCTTTGCCTTTATTTTTCTTATACCCGATCGACTGTTACAGAATTCTTAACATCGCAGCTTATTTATTCTCACGGGAGTAAACCCAAATGTTCATAAAGTAAGATTGCATATAAAATATCCCACCTCTGGCTTAAGTGAAGCAATGCAATAAATTGGAAATGCATTAATCTACTTAGTAGTTGGAAAAAAATAGCGAAAAGTACATGATATAAACTTTTTTGTAGAGTGCCGTTAGTGAAATAAAACAAGCAAAAGTAAAAGGCTATACACTCACACACACACTACTATTTTCGCCATCCAATAAAGTGATGTGATCATGTGATACTAGCTTATTGCTCGCACTTGATGTATAGACTTTGGGTGTTTAATTTTGCAGTAAGCAATTAAAGAGATCGCGCATGAGAGCGACAGTTTTAACAGGCTTTGTTTGAGTCCACCGGTTTTTTATCCGATCTTACTTTGCCCTTCACTATCTAATCGATCACCACTCGAGCTGTGGGGAAGTTATTCAATGGGGGGTTAAACTGAAACAAAGATTGATCTTTTCTTTTCAGAGTTAGTCTTTTACCCCCATTTACAAAGATTTTCCCTCTCTTTTCATTTATTCAGTGATGGACATCAGTAATGGATTCTCTAAAACAAACTTAGTTTCAATCTCTCTCTCTCTCTCTCTCTCTCTCTCTCTCTCTCTCTCTCGCTCTCGCATAGTGCCTCACGGGATCATCAATGGTCAAAATTTAACTTTAACGAGTATATGATGAGATGGTGAACACTATGAACCATATACTAAGTTATTTTGTATGTTAGAAGGCTTTTATAAAAATGGGATAATACTAAAATTCAATTCAATTTGATACTTACATTTTTTTCAATTTTATGATAAAATTTTCTTTTCAGGGGTTGAGCCATATATATGTGATATAACTATATAGAAATATATACGTATATTTTTATATTACTTGAAAGTTTTCATTTTAAGTTTTGCTGCTGAAAAAACACTGATAATTCCTTATTGATGTTTGTACAGCTCTTTACTTTTTGAAGAAAATAAGCAAACTTTTATTTCCTTTTACCTTACCATATGATATATATATGATATATTCGATTACTTGGAATTGGAATCATAGATATATATCTAAATATAAACTTTATAACAGTAAAAATTAACTATAGACTCCCCGCTATTTTTGCCCCGAATTGAAAAGCTACTCTCCCTTTCATATCACAATTTTACTTATATATAATGTAATTTTGAGGATTTAGAATATATATATATATTTCGTTGCATTCGTAAAAATTTGTGTTTGGTTAAAACAAGTCGCAGTCTTATATACATTGCGAAACAGAGTATTTGTATCCTCTTATTCCCAATTCTTATTATATGGGAATTTAGAAATGCATCCCATGTTTTCCCAATGCTATTTCTTTTAAAAAGAAACTAAATATTCTAACATTTGCAGGGAGCGAATGCACACCTACTTCTACTTCGATTTCTATTAGGAATCAGCAAGAAATGAAGGTTTCAATTCAAAATTGCTAAAAAACTGATTTGCATACTAAAGCAAAGAAAAGGAAATTCTGTTTGATATAAGTTACAGAGATAGATAGATACGCTGGTTGTTGATGATCATCATTGAAGATGATGATCATTCAAGAGATGCAACCAAATTGAGAAAATTTTACAGCAGTATTCGGTAATGCTATCAGTATCGCTAATATTGTATACATGGCTAAAGCAATATAGCAGCCAAATCTTGTTTTCTCCTGATTTTCATTAAAAAAAGCTGATCGCAATAATGCAAAAGAGCCGCTTATGCCATGGAGGGGACTCACCAGTGGGGGAAACCAGCATTAGGGTGACGGGTTCACAGATTCACTCAAACTAAACTAAAACAGCGTAAAAAATAGCAAAGCGAGGATATATATTCATCCTATTCCTCCCTCACATCTAGTCATATCCCCAAGAGATCAAAGAGACGCGACTCCCTTTGAAAATGTGTTTGAACGGACACAACAAAAAAAAGCATAATAGTTAGTTATATTTACCAGAATACCCATTCTTTTATTTCTCCCTTCCATAGAATGAGTATCGAAGTGTACTTATGTAGTTTGAATCAATTGGATGTATTACTGACAACGAATTAAAATAGGACTCAAGAACTCTGATCTGATCCTGAATTAGTGATCGCTGTTAGACTGGAAATCATAGCGCAGAATGAACTCAGAAATAATATTTTCTTTACTAATAGTATTTTTTTTAAAGTTTTTTTCACAATAAATAATATTTTATTTCATTTAGTTTTGAGATTTTAATATTTTCTTTAGTTTGTGTGGCAATCTTTCATTTCTATAGTATTAAAAAAATGTTTTCTAAAAGTTTACTCAACTGTATTAACGTTTTAAGTCAAAACTTAAACACATATTTTATTTTTTATTTGTTTTAGAAATTTATGACTTAGTTTTTAATTCAATTACAGCAATAAAAGTGTCTGTGTTTTATCTAATACTTACTAATTTCGCTTAAATGACGATTTTTTATTTGGTTTTCTATTTTTGTTTCAATATAAATAATATAAAATCTTGTGATTGCAAAATATATGATCATCAATCATTTTATTGAGATAGTTATTTGTATTTCGTTAAAGTCATAGACCGTATATAACATCAAATCAATCCGTTTCTGATGGTATATTATAATTTAAAATATAATTCATTTTTTTAATTATTAATTGAAGTAATAATTAAAATCTCAATGTTTTTCTATTTAATATTTTTAATTAATAATTTATATTAAAAGATTTTATTTAAAAAAATGTTTATTTTCGATTGTAATTAACAAATAAATATTATTAAAAGCACACACACCATTGTCTGTATTGATTTACTTTTTTAATTTACGCTTTAAATGGCTCTTTCCTGCGAAGCAGTGTTGTATATCAGTGATGACCTCACTCTTGTATATTTATTTCTCTCGCTATTCGTTCAAATTCTAGTTGCAAAAGAGAGAGATGTATTAAATGAATAAAAGTGATCGAAAAAATGAGCTTAAATTGAGTAAATTAAATTAATTTTTTTATCCTTAATCATATTAATAATTTTTTTAATAAAATATAATCTAATTACTTAAATGATATATAAATATAAATTTAATTTGTAAAGAATTCAGTAGTGATTAAATTTTAATGCTTAGCTTAATAAATGGCAGAAAAAAAATTTTAAGAGTATTTTTTTACAATTCAATGATTAAGTTAAAAAATACAGTTTAGTATCGTATAATTTTCGATATAAAATATATTTGATGATTGAGTCTAAAATCCAATTTGTGCTTTTGTCAAAGACTCGCAACATAAAAATGAAAAGAATTGAATCTTTAAACTATTATTTAGGAAAAGAAATGACTTAAAAAAATTTAGTCGGACATAACTGTATAAAAAAAATCGAGAGACAGAGAGAATATCATAGTTCTGTAAATTTAGTATATTTTTAAAGGGGAGACAACACAGCGCACACACAATCAGAATGAGCATCGCATCGACAGCACGGCATTAGAATGTTTTCCTCTTTTAATAGTATGGTTGGGCGTTATGCTTTGGTCAATACTGGTGGGCAATGAAGCGTTTGTTAATGGAACTTATAGCGAAATAAAGTGGCAAAAATATGACCCACCCTTCTTTTCTCTTAGCTAATACTTTGTGTGATATTAAAAGTGCTGTTGCTATTGACGACTCTGACGGGCGCTAAGATTTTTTTTTGCGCGCTTAGTATTCCTTACAGAAATTTTCATGGAAACCAGAAATAAGAAATAGCCATTATGTCATGTTCTTATTTAGCGCTGAAGCATATTGAGTCAACAATGCAAATAAAAAATATATATAGATATTTTGGCTTTAAAAATACACTCTTATAATCTGTAATTAAGGTTTTAAATGTGTGCGTGTGTTGCGTTTTTTTTTGTTGTTAGTGTGCGACATATATCACTATAACACATAAGTTTCATATAACTTCTACAGTAGAATATTTAAGCATCAAAAAATCTTTTGACATATAAACTCATAAGTTATAACTCAAAAAATTGTTTGGCAGCACAAGTCATACAGAGATTTTCAACATCGCATGCATGCCCGAGGATAAAACTCTAAAATCAAAACTCTTGCCAGTATATTAAAAGTAGAGAAAGAAAATAAGAGAAAGAGAGAGCGAGAGAGAGAAGTGAAACTTGAAATTTGCATTTAGTAATCTTGAGAAGTCTTCCTGTACTTGACACTATATTAATGGAAAATTTAGGGATAAGGTCAGCTAATATAGCTTTAGCTGAGAATAAACAGAATATTCATACTACAGTATGCACTATCTTTTATCAAATATTAAATAATACTGCACTGAAAAAATTTTAAAATGTTTTTCTAGAATAATATTTTTATAATAATAATAATACTA
>JAQGCI010000071.1:0-12078 GCA_034699525.1 Atropacarus striculus
ATGCAAAGTAACAAAATAAGTATTTTGTTTGAGCGCACAAACTATAAGTTAAGCCTAAACAACATGAACGAAATAGAAAAAAATTGTGACATACATGTGCGGACAAAAATTAAATCCTTTCATGTCGTGAATGAAAAAAGAAGGTAATTTAATACCCTATCCCTATAAATACAAATATACTATTTTGATCATACAATGGCAGTGCGCGCACAAAACCAAAAACCATATATACTTTACACACACATAAATATAAGTAAATATAAAGTTTTTAAATAAATGCAGCAAAACTTGATATCTATGAATAAGTACTAATTTTTGAATAGAAAAGAGAAAAGAAAGATAAACTTACCTATGCTTTTCTCTGATGGCGTTCACTTCCTTTGCCCAACTATTTATTATAGCAGTTTCATGACTCGGCGAGTCAAACAAAAAACCAAATAAATAAAATTTTCTTCAGAAGAGAGAATTTCTGTCGGAATATTATTATATTTTACGGGACACTAAAATTTTTTATTATAGCGATGATTGTCTTTCACTCATCTCGAAACAAACGGCGTGAGGACATCAGACATCAGTTGTCAAACGCTGTGGAAAGAGAAAGCGTATCAAAATATATAAAATGCACATAACATACAATATGTACGTATATCTAACGTTTCGCACATTTCGCTGTTTTTTCGATTCAATGAAAGAGTGGATCACAAAAAAAGTTATGAACGCCTACTCAGACGCGACGCACACATAAATGAAAATAAATAAAAATAATAATACCATACATACTTTGGCATTTGATTATCCGAGATATAGACCAAACATAAATAAGAAACACTATCAACAGCACTAACATAAAAAACGAACTAAAATATTGTAGTCAGCATATAATACTGTTTGGGTTTAAAGAGCAAATTCAGTAACAAAATAATTTAAAGAGATATTTGCGAACTGAATAATAAATTCCTTTCTTCAACACAGATACACATTTATCAGTAACATCACAATAAACACTCAAAATGCAAAATGATATGAGAATGATATAAGCATCCACTACTAATAAGTGGCGAAAACTCAAGCACAGCATTGAGATATAAAATTATTTTATTGGCACAAAACAAAGCAGAAAAAATGAGCAAAAACTGCGTTATAGAGGATAGTGAAGAAGAGCTTGAGAGACAGAGCTATTGGTAATCACGTTAAGTACATTACCACTGATTGCTTTGCTTAGCAGTGTACTGTAGTGTTCATCTTCGTGCCAATTTCTCTTATCAACTGTAAAAAGGGCAGAGCACTCATTGCTAATATTGGCAGATTGTAGCAAATTATTGCGATGTATGTGTGTATGTGTTATGTGTGTGTGTGTGTGTGTTTGTCAACTGTATAAACAACGATGTGATGCTAATTAAGACAAGTAATCGCATCAAAACATGACAGCAAAAACTGATTATTAGTTGTTATTTTTCTATTGGGTCTGTTTATCAAAACTTTAATATATGACAAAAACGCAACCACTATCTCCTTAATCATTATTCGTCTTCGCTGTCATCTCAGTTCATTATCAAAAACCAGAAAATAAACTTTTTTCGCTTTCGCTCACTCCATCGCTTATTCAGTTGGTGTGCGCGCATATTTGCGTTGAACTTTGAAGAAGTTAATATATTTTTGACTGATTACACAAATTCGTTACATCAGATCATTGGTCACTACAGACAGTGAATTAATGCTTTCTTCCGAAAACTAACTCTAACTCGTAAGTTAAGTAAAAAAAGAGCGAACGAGAAAAAGTTTTCTCTCCATCGAGTGAGTGTGTAGAGAGAAATGCAGTAATGCATAGAAAAGTATATCAAGTCTTAAAGGTTAAAAAAAATAGTTGATGTTTCCCGAAAATCGCAGTTCAATTCGCTATCAGTTCCGCTTGCATTCAAGTCAAGGGGGAGTACTTTTTTTCTCTCTTCTCTGAGGCCAGCAGTTCTTAAGCAAGAAGATTCGAAGTAAATGCAAGGATGAACGACTTACTCTTTTAATGTAGAGTAAAAGAGAAATAACTTATAGAGGAATCAAAAAGTACAACAACAACAAAAAAATACGAACACTTTGGTCAAAGTAAGTGCTAATTTTACAAATAGTGAATATAAGCGATGCTACAAATAGTTGACTTGTGAGGTAAGAGAGAAAGAAAAAAATGCATTCACATTCTAAATTAAGAGTCAGGCAAGTATTACCTGTTAAAAGACTATTTGTACAAAAGTCAACTGGTGTTATGTGGAGAGCAAAAGAAAAGGAGAGATTGCGAGAGAGAAAAGAGAGAGAGAGAGCATACATACACACATGCATTAAAGGTAAAGATGAAAATGAATCAAGACGTAACTTAATATTATGTAACACAAAAGAAGTCCTTGGCTTCGAGATAATGCATTTTAGCGAACAGTGAGAGTAGAAAAATAGTGGAGTGAGTGAGAGAGAGAATGAGAGAGAACTGGATGAATATTAGCCTTCATTCCAGTTTTTCAGTTCTTAAAGTTTAACGGCCTTAGCCTTAACTTCTAAAATTCCGATCACTGCCACCACTCAAATGAAATGCAATGATGAGCCTTTTAAAAGCTTATTACTTATTGAGCTGATTAAAGCTACTCTCTATTTGGTAAATGCTATAACCTTTAGTGTTACTTTCTTTAGGGCCAAATTAATCTATTTCCAGTAAAAAAAAATATATTACTACATAAACGGTAATATCAAGACTTTTCCAAATGCCTTTAAGGTTCAATAATGTTCGCTATCATTTTTAAGGCTCAACTCAATACTGGACAGAATACAAGAAACTAAATTGCTGTGTGTGAGAGAGAGTGAGTGCGAGAGAGAGAGAGAGAGAGAGAGAGAGAGAGAGAGAGAGAGAGAGAGAGAGAGAGAGAGAGAGAATAGTTCCCTAATAGCATACGTAATTGATAAATGCATAAAATACTGAAATCTCATGAAAGCCCAAAAACTTTAGAGGTTTTAAGAGAACGCACATCTTAGTAGAGGCAATGAACATAACGGCGAAAACTCTACAGTAAAGTGAAATCATCACATGAATACCAAATATGCGATATAAGATATATTAAGATTATACTACATTTATGGCCGTACTCTACAACCGATAGAAGAAAATTTTAATGTTCAGCTATTTTAAAAATCAAGAAAAAAATTGCGAACAAACTTTTAACTCAATGGGAGGTTTATAAAAGATTGTTAGGCATCACAGCAGTCCATTAGGTCTGTCTCTCTCTGTTTCATTTCATATTCGCCAAAAACAAATGCGTTTCTATATCAAAGTGCATTAACATAACCACAAGAGAAACATTATCAAATGCGAGCGCATTTCCAATCTTATTGCAAATTCTGAATCAGCTCAAGTAATAATGCTAACGTAGAAAACAAATCAGATTCAATGTGAATGCGAATGTGTGCAAATGCGAGCTATGCTGAAAAGAACCAGCAAAACATAAACTGAATTTGACGCCTAAATCTTCAGGTAAATACATAAACATGTAACGCTGTAGCAAAAGTTATATTCACTAATAATAATAAGTATAAACTGGGATGAATCATGTTATGTGTATCACATCACACATCACGTCCATATATAATCTGTTTGACTCGTGACCAAAAGAAAAAATATTGAATAAAGTATTAAGAGTTAGCAATACAACACAACTCTATGACCACTTTTTAATATATTCATAAGAAAGGAAAGTAAATGTTACACATCTCTCAAAGTAAGAAATGCTGTAAATAAGGCGGAGATGCAATCGAAACGAAACATATTTTTTGTATGCTTGAAATGCATGCGAAAATAAGCTGAGCATTAGTTTTGTTGTTTTTCATAAAACTAGAAAAATTGTTAAAAGGTTTCTCGTATATACAATTTTTCGCCGGAATGCAACTAAAAGCTCATCTTTCAAAAACTTGGCGTATAATAAGTTTTTGCTTATCATATTGACGACAAAAGAAAAAAGGCGAGAGAGAGAGAGAAGGTTAGAATTCTTGTGGCTTTCAATCCATGACCAAATTCACGCGAAATGCATTCGTTATACGCTTTAAATGAATAGACAGGCGATATACGAGTGAAAGCCTAACCCAATCATGCTATGACTAAATATTCCCCAATTCTAAGCATCGCATCCTTTCTCATCCCTTTGCATACCCCCAAACAATTGGACCCTCAAAAGCATGCCTATATTTTTAGAAAATGATTCATTAACGCATTTTTAACTAAAATTGTTTATAATTTTTTAATATGATTCACTGTATTCACAGCTGCTTTTAAGTACATAAGTACGAATCACGTTTATCTGAACGAAGTGCATTTTAAAAGAAAATTAAGCGTATCTTTACTTCAGTGAGACATATACCTCACGAGTAGATGTCCCAAACACGCCTACACTATGCCAGGAATTGCCGGCCCTCGAGCTAACAAACTTTTTTTGTGACATAACAACACAGTGGATACACAGAAAGAGAGAGATAATAAATTATTACATTAAAAATAGCTTTGAGTATAACTAACGATAGCGCAGGTGATATACCTTTAAAAACAAGGCTATTATTAAAAATATTTTATGTGTTACAGCACTGAATTAACTAACCTGTCGTTCATTAAGCATTTTTCTTAGCATATTTATCCCCAACTTTTAATGGTTGTGCTAACTTAAAGTTAATTTAACTCCACCGTATAAATACCCCCATTTCTTAATTGTGCGCTCACTATCTTTCCTCCACACTCCGGATGGTATGAGCGATGCAACTATGCTAACACCGAGAGCGTGGGAAAATCCGCAATAAGATTATTTCAACACAAGCATACACAATATATCCCTTATTGACCATACTTTTTGCAAACTATTTTCCATCTTCAATGGCTGAAGATAGAAATTTAAGTGCTGCACAGAAAAAGAAAGAAAAATATTACAGATAGCTTTTTGCGCCCCATTTGCCTACGGGTATGTGTGTATGTGTTTAAAGTTTTGTTACATTCAGTATTAAGGCTTAAGCGCAGAATAGATTTAGTAGTGATGTAGTAGTTGTGGGAGGAATTATAACTTACACTTTTTTAAGCATCATTTGTAATACATAATAAACTTTAGCGCTCAAATATATCACTGCACACAAAAATTAGCTCCTCTTTGTGTTGTAGTATTTATTTTTAGCCAAGAAACTAATTTTTTTCTCTGTATTGTATGTGTGAGTGAGTGTGTGTGTGTTCAGGTCTCGATTTTTCTTTTACCTAAAAACATTTTAAAATAAAAATAAAGTAAAGCCCTTTGGCTTCGGGCAAAAACGTGACGATCTGTAGTGATAACGT
Source organism: Atropacarus striculus (assembly GCA_034699525.1). Taxonomy (NCBI): domain Eukaryota; kingdom Metazoa; phylum Arthropoda; class Arachnida; order Sarcoptiformes; family Steganacaridae; genus Atropacarus; species Atropacarus striculus. The sequence goes on from JAQGCI010000071.1 coordinate 5,336, forward strand.
CCGTAACTAATTGCGAATTGCATTAAAGCACAATAACAAAAATTCATAATGACTCGCTATAGTAAGTAGTGTTTTGTGTGTGTGTGTGTTGTATCGCAAGCAACGGCAAAATAACAAAAAAGATGAATACGAGAGAGAATGAGAAAGATTTTATATGATGGGAACAGAAACTAACGAATTAAACTTGAATTAAAATCAAACTATCATTTGTAAATGTATAGACTGTTTAAATACTATTCGTTTGTAAGGAGTAATGTATTCGCGAATATATGGAATTTCCGATTTAACATAATAAATATTTTTAACAATTTTCGTTGATTTGTGAAAATATAAAAATATTGCGAGTACAGTATTTATATAAAGTATAAATGTGTATAAATCGCATACAAACTTAACTTTAGAAAAAATATTGGTATACATATTAAAATGTATTATCACTGTTTTTATAATTATTTAAAAGTATTTATTCTCAATTTTGAGAATAGCTTAACAGTTTAAATTTGATAAGCAATCAAATTATTGAATACGTTTCGAGACATGCATCCGCTGTCTCATCATTCAGTTCGTAAAATAACTTTGCAATGAGTTCTGTCGCGAATCAAAAGTTTTTATTTTCAATACAAATATAAATAAGTGTATTATTTCAATAAGCTATGCATAAACAGCTATAATTACAGTTACTGTTATTTTTAGGGTTTGAAAGCTAATAGTAATCATAAAAATAACAGTAACTGTAATTATAGCTGTTTATGCATAGCTTATTGAAATAATACACTTATTTATATTTGTATTGAAAATAAAAACTTTTGATTCGCGACAGAACTCATTGCAAAGTTATTTTACGAACTGAATGATGAGACAGCGGATGCATGTCTCGAAACGTATTCAATAATTTGATTGCTTATCAAATTTAAACTGTTAAGCTATTCTCAAAATTGAGAATAAATACTTTTAAATAATTATAAAAACAGTGATAATACATTTTAATATGTATACCAATATTTTTTCTAAAGTTAAGTTTGTATGCGATTTATACACATTTATACTTTATATAAATACTGTACTCGCAATATTTTTATATTTTCACAAATCAACGAAAATTGTTAAAAATATTTATTATGTTAAATCGGAAATTCCATATATTCGCGAATACATTACTCCTTACAAACGAATAGTATTTAAACAGTCTATACATTTACAAATGATAGTTTGATTTTAATTCAAGTTTAATTCGTTAGTTTCTGTTCCCATCATATAAAATCTTTCTCATTCTCTCTCGTATTCATCTTTTTTGTTATTTTGCCGTTGCTTGCGATACAACACACACACACACAAAACACTACTTACTATAGCGAGTCATTATGAATTTTTGTTATTGTGCTTTAATGCAATTCGCAATTAGTTACGGACGTTATCACTACAGATCGTCACGTTTTTGCCCGAAGCCAAAGGGCTTTACTTTATTTTTATTTTAAAATGTTTTTAGGTAAAAGAAAAATCGAGACCTGAACACACACACACTCACTCACACATACAATACAGAGAAAAAAATTAGTTTCTTGGCTAAAAATAAATACTACAACACAAAGAGGAGCTAATTTTTGTGTGCAGTGATATATTTGAGCGCTAAAGTTTATTATGTATTACAAATGATGCTTAAAAAAGTGTAAGTTATAATTCCTCCCACAACTACTACATCACTACTAAATCTATTCTGCGCTTAAGCCTTAATACTGAATGTAACAAAACTTTAAACACATACACACATACCCGTAGGCAAATGGGGCGCAAAAAGCTATCTGTAATATTTTTCTTTCTTTTTCTGTGCAGCACTTAAATTTCTATCTTCAGCCATTGAAGATGGAAAATAGTTTGCAAAAAGTATGGTCAATAAGGGATATATTGTGTATGCTTGTGTTGAAATAATCTTATTGCGGATTTTCCCACGCTCTCGGTGTTAGCATAGTTGCATCGCTCATACCATCCGGAGTGTGGAGGAAAGATAGTGAGCGCACAATTAAGAAATGGGGGTATTTATACGGTGGAGTTAAATTAACTTTAAGTTAGCACAACCATTAAAAGTTGGGGATAAATATGCTAAGAAAAATGCTTAATGAACGACAGGTTAGTTAATTCAGTGCTGTAACACATAAAATATTTTTAATAATAGCCTTGTTTTTAAAGGTATATCACCTGCGCTATCGTTAGTTATACTCAAAGCTATTTTTAATGTAATAATTTATTATCTCTCTCTTTCTGTGTATCCACTGTGTTGTTATGTCACAAAAAAAGTTTGTTAGCTCGAGGGCCGGCAATTCCTGGCATAGTGTAGGCGTGTTTGGGACATCTACTCGTGAGGTATATGTCTCACTGAAGTAAAGATACGCTTAATTTTCTTTTAAAATGCACTTCGTTCAGATAAACGTGATTCGTACTTATGTACTTAAAAGCAGCTGTGAATACAGTGAATCATATTAAAAAATTATAAACAATTTTAGTTAAAAATGCGTTAATGAATCATTTTCTAAAAATATAGGCATGCTTTTGAGGGTCCAATTGTTTGGGGGTATGCAAAGGGATGAGAAAGGATGCGATGCTTAGAATTGGGGAATATTTAGTCATAGCATGATTGGGTTAGGCTTTCACTCGTATATCGCCTGTCTATTCATTTAAAGCGTATAACGAATGCATTTCGCGTGAATTTGGTCATGGATTGAAAGCCACAAGAATTCTAACCTTCTCTCTCTCTCTCGCCTTTTTTCTTTTGTCGTCAATATGATAAGCAAAAACTTATTATACGCCAAGTTTTTGAAAGATGAGCTTTTAGTTGCATTCCGGCGAAAAATTGTATATACGAGAAACCTTTTAACAATTTTTCTAGTTTTATGAAAAACAACAAAACTAATGCTCAGCTTATTTTCGCATGCATTTCAAGCATACAAAAAATATGTTTCGTTTCGATTGCATCTCCGCCTTATTTACAGCATTTCTTACTTTGAGAGATGTGTAACATTTACTTTCCTTTCTTATGAATATATTAAAAAGTGGTCATAGAGTTGTGTTGTATTGCTAACTCTTAATACTTTATTCAATATTTTTTCTTTTGGTCACGAGTCAAACAGATTATATATGGACGTGATGTGTGATGTGATACACATAACATGATTCATCCCAGTTTATACTTATTATTATTAGTGAATATAACTTTTGCTACAGCGTTACATGTTTATGTATTTACCTGAAGATTTAGGCGTCAAATTCAGTTTATGTTTTGCTGGTTCTTTTCAGCATAGCTCGCATTTGCACACATTCGCATTCACATTGAATCTGATTTGTTTTCTACGTTAGCATTATTACTTGAGCTGATTCAGAATTTGCAATAAGATTGGAAATGCGCTCGCATTTGATAATGTTTCTCTTGTGGTTATGTTAATGCACTTTGATATAGAAACGCATTTGTTTTTGGCGAATATGAAATGAAACAGAGAGAGACAGACCTAATGGACTGCTGTGATGCCTAACAATCTTTTATAAACCTCCCATTGAGTTAAAAGTTTGTTCGCAATTTTTTTCTTGATTTTTAAAATAGCTGAACATTAAAATTTTCTTCTATCGGTTGTAGAGTACGGCCATAAATGTAGTATAATCTTAATATATCTTATATCGCATATTTGGTATTCATGTGATGATTTCACTTTACTGTAGAGTTTTCGCCGTTATGTTCATTGCCTCTACTAAGATGTGCGTTCTCTTAAAACCTCTAAAGTTTTTGGGCTTTCATGAGATTTCAGTATTTTATGCATTTATCAATTACGTATGCTATTAGGGAACTATTCTCTCTCTCTCTCTCTCTCTCTCTCTCTCTCTCTCTCTCTCTCTCTCTCTCTCTCTCTCTCTCGCACTCACTCTCTCTCACACACAGCAATTTAGTTTCTTGTATTCTGTCCAGTATTGAGTTGAGCCTTAAAAATGATAGCGAACATTATTGAACCTTAAAGGCATTTGGAAAAGTCTTGATATTACCGTTTATGTAGTAATATATTTTTTTTTACTGGAAATAGATTAATTTGGCCCTAAAGAAAGTAACACTAAAGGTTATAGCATTTACCAAATAGAGAGTAGCTTTAATCAGCTCAATAAGTAATAAGCTTTTAAAAGGCTCATCATTGCATTTCATTTGAGTGGTGGCAGTGATCGGAATTTTAGAAGTTAAGGCTAAGGCCGTTAAACTTTAAGAACTGAAAAACTGGAATGAAGGCTAATATTCATCCAGTTCTCTCTCATTCTCTCTCTCACTCACTCCACTATTTTTCTACTCTCACTGTTCGCTAAAATGCATTATCTCGAAGCCAAGGACTTCTTTTGTGTTACATAATATTAAGTTACGTCTTGATTCATTTTCATCTTTACCTTTAATGCATGTGTGTATGTATGCTCTCTCTCTCTCTTTTCTCTCTCGCAATCTCTCCTTTTCTTTTGCTCTCCACATAACACCAGTTGACTTTTGTACAAATAGTCTTTTAACAGGTAATACTTGCCTGACTCTTAATTTAGAATGTGAATGCATTTTTTTCTTTCTCTCTTACCTCACAAGTCAACTATTTGTAGCATCGCTTATATTCACTATTTGTAAAATTAGCACTTACTTTGACCAAAGTGTTCGTATTTTTTTGTTGTTGTTGTACTTTTTGATTCCTCTATAAGTTATTTCTCTTTTACTCTACATTAAAAGAGTAAGTCGTTCATCCTTGCATTTACTTCGAATCTTCTTGCTTAAGAACTGCTGGCCTCAGAGAAGAGAGAAAAAAAGTACTCCCCCTTGACTTGAATGCAAGCGGAACTGATAGCGAATTGAACTGCGATTTTCGGGAAACATCAACTATTTTTTTTAACCTTTAAGACTTGATATACTTTTCTATGCATTACTGCATTTCTCTCTACACACTCACTCGATGGAGAGAAAACTTTTTCTCGTTCGCTCTTTTTTTACTTAACTTACGAGTTAGAGTTAGTTTTCGGAAGAAAGCATTAATTCACTGTCTGTAGTGACCAATGATCTGATGTAACGAATTTGTGTAATCAGTCAAAAATATATTAACTTCTTCAAAGTTCAACGCAAATATGCGCGCACACCAACTGAATAAGCGATGGAGTGAGCGAAAGCGAAAAAAGTTTATTTTCTGGTTTTTGATAATGAACTGAGATGACAGCGAAGACGAATAATGATTAAGGAGATAGTGGTTGCGTTTTTGTCATATATTAAAGTTTTGATAAACAGACCCAATAGAAAAATAACAACTAATAATCAGTTTTTGCTGTCATGTTTTGATGCGATTACTTGTCTTAATTAGCATCACATCGTTGTTTATACAGTTGACAAACACACACACACACACACATAACACATACACACATACATCGCAATAATTTGCTACAATCTGCCAATATTAGCAATGAGTGCTCTGCCCTTTTTACAGTTGATAAGAGAAATTGGCACGAAGATGAACACTACAGTACACTGCTAAGCAAAGCAATCAGTGGTAATGTACTTAACGTGATTACCAATAGCTCTGTCTCTCAAGCTCTTCTTCACTATCCTCTATAACGCAGTTTTTGCTCATTTTTTCTGCTTTGTTTTGTGCCAATAAAATAATTTTATATCTCAATGCTGTGCTTGAGTTTTCGCCACTTATTAGTAGTGGATGCTTATATCATTCTCATATCATTTTGCATTTTGAGTGTTTATTGTGATGTTACTGATAAATGTGTATCTGTGTTGAAGAAAGGAATTTATTATTCAGTTCGCAAATATCTCTTTAAATTATTTTGTTACTGAATTTGCTCTTTAAACCCAAACAGTATTATATGCTGACTACAATATTTTAGTTCGTTTTTTATGTTAGTGCTGTTGATAGTGTTTCTTATTTATGTTTGGTCTATATCTCGGATAATCAAATGCCAAAGTATGTATGGTATTATTATTTTTATTTATTTTCATTTATGTGTGCGTCGCGTCTGAGTAGGCGTTCATAACTTTTTTTGTGATCCACTCTTTCATTGAATCGAAAAAACAGCGAAATGTGCGAAACGTTAGATATACGTACATATTGTATGTTATGTGCATTTTATATATTTTGATACGCTTTCTCTTTCCACAGCGTTTGACAACTGATGTCTGATGTCCTCACGCCGTTTGTTTCGAGATGAGTGAAAGACAATCATCGCTATAATAAAAAATTTTAGTGTCCCGTAAAATATAATAATATTCCGACAGAAATTCTCTCTTCTGAAGAAAATTTTATTTATTTGGTTTTTTGTTTGACTCGCCGAGTCATGAAACTGCTATAATAAATAGTTGGGCAAAGGAAGTGAACGCCATCAGAGAAAAGCATAGGTAAGTTTATCTTTCTTTTCTCTTTTCTATTCAAAAATTAGTACTTATTCATAGATATCAAGTTTTGCTGCATTTATTTAAAAACTTTATATTTACTTATATTTATGTGTGTGTAAAGTATATATGGTTTTTGGTTTTGTGCGCGCACTGCCATTGTATGATCAAAATAGTATATTTGTATTTATAGGGATAGGGTATTAAATTACCTTCTTTTTTCATTCACGACATGAAAGGATTTAATTTTTGTCCGCACATGTATGTCACAATTTTTTTCTATTTCGTTCATGTTGTTTAGGCTTAACTTATAGTTTGTGCGCTCAAACAAAATACTTATTTTGTTACTTTGCAT
>JAQGCI010000072.1:0-12077 GCA_034699525.1 Atropacarus striculus
CCATCCTTAGTTTAGTATATTAAATAGTAGTAATGATAATCAGTAGTGCAAAACTGTATTAATTTATTTTTAGCTAATTTAAATGCAGTATTTGTGAATCTTGTTGCAAATATACCTTAGATATATACCCATAATCATCAATTCATATTATTTTGTCTGATCATCGGTAAACAACTTTGTCATAAGAAAATAAACACCAGTTTTCGGCAACAGTTATGAAAAATTAAAATTCGCTCGCAATTATGCTAAACTGGCAGCAAAATAGCAAAAATAAAAATGATAGCTATGAACACAAATTTGCCAATCGCTAAATTAATCACTTTTTTGCATGTAATAACGTTGTTTGCAAACGTTGTGCCAACATTTCGCTAAACTTTTACACTCGTTTAATAGAGTGAGAGTGAGAATGATTGCGAAACGCATTCGAGTTATGCTTGCGATGTATAAATAAAACGGTTTAACTTTGGTTTATGTGCAGAAAATGCATTAAAAAGAAAAATGCGCGTAGAAATAGCTGCCAAAAATTTTTTTTTTCTAAGTTGTCACTCGTGTTGTCAGAGATTATTTAAAGCTGATTTAACTCAGAATTTTTGTGCACTCAAATGAAAATCGATACATAATATGCCGATCAATGCATACTTTAACGAAACATCGTATTTTGCAGTAATTTGATTTGTGTGGCGAAATAATTGAAGAAAAGTTTTCGGCTCGTAAATAATAATGGATAACAATAACGGCGACGAAGAGAACGAAATCACCGAATACACGCCAAAGAAAATATTTTTGTCAACACTGAAATGGTTTCTAGTGGTTCTCGACTGTTTGTATGTGTTGGCACTGTTTGTGGCGCTCGTTATGGGAAGCAATATCGCTAAAGATATCGTCTATACTGAGACAGAGTTGCGTGTGTTCAGCGCAATCGAGCTCATTATCATTATAACTGGACTCATCGGTTGGCTCTCCGATCTGTTTCTGGTGATGGTGTTTCACTGTATTTCATACACTATTTATTTTATTGTAATGGAATCGTTAGACGCGAATGAAAATTTTGGCATAGTTTTGTTTACGACAGGATGGCTGATCGCCGCTTATTTTTACACGTTTCAGTTTAGAGTGCAGTTAATCAAAATTCTTGCAAATGGATCGTTGGTGTGATAACTTAAACGTAACAATAGTGTTATTTGTTCAATTTTTTGTGATCCTAAAGTAACCTCATTTGCGTAGACGTAACGCAGTGTAAGTGTGAAGTCGTCGATGACATTCAGTTATAGCGAAGTGCAACGTTTTAAAATATTATTTGATCTCATAAAACTATAAGTTTTTTAAAGATATTTCTAAGCACTAAACCATATAACTTTACTTATTATTCTGGAAACTTATGGCAGCGCTGCTAATATTTAAGCTAATATACTGAGTAATTAAGTCAATGTGAGTGTTTTTATTATAAACTAGTATTTCATTTATTCTAACAAAATAATCAATGAAAATCTCTTTTTTTTAATGATTACATAATGAATCAATTAAATTAACGAAATTAATTTACAAATGATTGCGAATACAAGCGAATTCCATTGTAGATATGGAATACAAAAATTTTGTGTTTGCGTTAATAAAATAATTACCTAAAAAAAACTCTCTCAGTTCAGTTTATTAATAAACTAAAGTACTTGTATTATAATTATAACCGCTATGAGAGCAGTGGAGTTCGTCTGACGCGTCCCTGCAGTCGATAATGCCGTTACAAATGCTCTGTTTGGGCAAACATTTGCCTAACGGACACCGAATGCCGTCACATCTGCGATCGATTTCGTTAGGTATGAAGCCATCTAAGCGTATCACAAATAACCGATTAATAAGAAATTGTATACAAAAGTCCAAATAAAAATACAAACTTATAGTTTTTTCGATCCAATCCATATATTTAGCGACTTTAGTGTAAACACCGGGTCGACCGGCGCGACCACAACCATCACCATTACTAGTAACTCCGAGTAAAAACCATCGACCGTTTCTTCGCTGACACATCATCGGTCCTCCGCTGTCGCCCTAAATATTTAATCAAAAGAAAAATTCATTAAAACGAACTGAAGTAAAATTGCAAATATAATGCGTGTCATTACCAGACACGCGTCTCTGCCTCCTCTGTCATAACCAGCGCAGAACATGTTATCAGTGATCTTGTAAAGCGGCAAAAATAGAGTCCTCTTTCGACACTCTTCCGTGGATATCACCGGTAGCTTTACTTCTTGCAACGTATCAGCTGAAACAAAAAATTAACTTTTAAATTACAATACGCAAATTTGAATTCGCGTATGAAATAACTAACGAAAAATGCGTCCGTGTTCGAATAGTTTGCCCCATCCAACTGTGGTGCACAGCTGTTTGTGCCACTTCGTCACTTCATCCTCGTCTGGTGATGGCAAACATATCGGTCCGACGTGTTTACTAGAAAATAAAAAATTAAACAAAAACATGAGTAATTAAAATATTTGGCAACGTTTAGTAAATACTGTCTCACCTAAAGTTTATCGGTTCGTTAAGCCTAAGTAAAGCTATATCGTTGATAAAACCTTTGTCGACGTATTCTTCGTGCACAATGATATGCGATATTCGTCTCAGCTGTTCGTAAGGACTGGCGAAAGGGTTTCCGCGCCGAAGAATACCAAACCTGGCCGTCCAGTACGCGTTTCGAGTACTAGTTTTAAACAATTAAAATGTTAATAAAAATTAAATAAACTAATTGTGAAAACAATCAAGTTTTGATGCAAATTTAAAACAAACTTACGAGTGAAAACAATGAGCTGCGGTTAAAAGCCACTGCGAATTGATAATAACGCCACCACATTGAAACTCTCCGTCTCTATAGAGCGCCACCTGCCACGGCCACGAGCCTAGTGATGCGCTTTGACCGCCAACTATGCGACGCAAAGACGCGGTTTCCGTCGGACGAATACCACATTCTATTGATATTACGAAATAAGATTCAATTAAGACGTAACCGAACACTAAGTAAATAAATTTTATCGTTTCATTTAACTTACTAAAAATAATTTTGCATTAGTTATTGATGGATTTAAAAGCTTATTTATTATTAGAAAAATACTGAGCTAAAAATAATTCTTTCACTTAAATATTTTTTAAAAAAATAAATTTGTGAAATGATAGATTGTTTTAAAGGGCAAAATGTCAACAAGAATGTACAACTTCTAAGAATTGTTGCTTCGAAGTACTTTTTAATTAAAATTAATTGAATATCTCAACCACGGATGTAATTACTTCACAGAAAACATCTCAAACCCAAAATTCATATGTTGTGCAACATTTTAAATTTGGTAAAAAACAAATATAAATCAATCTAATAGTTTTAAACTTTTTGGCAGCAGATACTGAATATTAAATGTCATATAATTTTATTGCATGAAATCGAATATTATATGTGTTTTAAAGTGATATATCAAGGATTAAATAACTATCTAAATAAATATTAACTTCTAACACTTAAAATTCAGTGTTAAAGTATATTTTGATGAATTAACCAAACAATAAAAGATATTAAAATAGTGAATAAAAATTTTCTAACCAAATCCAGAACATTTGACATAAGTGGTTCTCTTTGTTGAGCAAATTGACTTTTTAAACAGCGAATTCCACCTTTAAAATTGATAAAAAAATAGCAATTATCAAAAATAATTATAGAAATACAAAATTAAACGGCAATAAGTTATAAATACATAGTTAACGATGAGATCCTCTCGTCTGATTCCTCAATTTGAAAGTAAGCACCAGATTTATAGTTAGCTAAACTGAAAACGCTAACAGATTGGAGATCGTGATACGAGCTCGCCCTGCAAACCGCTTTACCAAAGTCCTCCAATTTCCACGACTGCTCATTCGAGCGGTACGTGTGGTCGTCTTCTAATTCGTTTGGAATGTGAATTTGGTCCAAACAAAGCGGAGCCCATTCACCCCTTTGTCTGATATAGAGCACACCCTCTGAGTTCAAATACCTTCCGTTACTGACCGGAGTTTGGTTATCACTGACCAGCGCTATGCACTCAGTCTCGTCATCACCAGTCGGGCAATCATTTTCACCGTTGCATATCTTGCTGCGATCGATACACATATTACTGCCACTGCAAACGTAACTATCCCTACAGTACGGACAGTTAGTCTCATCGCTGGCGTCAAAACAGTCAACAATGCCGTCGCATATCTTGCGATACTGTCGTTCAGCGCGCAAATAGTGGGCACACGTGCAGTTCATCTCGTCGTAGCCGTCAGCGCATTCAACTCTGCGATTGCAATAACCTCGCGCTGGAATGCATTCACCGGAACCGCATTGAAATTCAGAGTCGAGACATGAACTGGCAGCGAATGCGGTTGTGGTCTCCAAGCGTTGACTAATCCATGTGCTATCGTTACCAAACGAAGAAATACCATTCACAAAAGACAAGAGAGACGTTTGATTGTAAGGCGCGATCTCGTCGTCGTAAAGCGCTTCGTCGCCATCAAACTGCGTATTTTCCGCATTCATTTGGATTCCAGTATTAATTATGTCGTTATTTGTCGGTATTTTCTGGAAAAGAGTGGGCGGAATAAATTTCGGTAATCTCTCGCCGAATTCTGGTTCGTTCATATTGGACGGAAAGATTAATTTTTCGGGCAAAAGTGGATCGGATTTATCGATTCCTATCGGAAGACCTGCCGGTATTCGATCATCAGGCGATAAAGTAGTGGTCGATATACGTCTTATAATAGTTTGAATGGTTGGTTGCGTACGGTTTAACTGATCGTACGAAACTTTTGTGGGAATCGGTGTGACTGTTAGAGTAGTTTGACTTAAACTCGAATTGATCGCAAAATCGTAATCAAACGGAGACTTTGTTTTGAACGTTATATTATTGCTGTTGTTTAGTGAAACGGGTTTTATATCAATTGATTGATTAAGTGTTAACACAGTTGAATTTCGAATAGCAGTCGAATCATTTAGAGTTGAACTATTATTACCATTGTTATTATTAGTATCAACTTTCTCTACTCTCAAATTTTGTTCGCCCTTTTTCTTTAATGGACGCGACAAACGAAGAACTTGACTGCCGACAAACACTTCAGTGGAGCGAACAGTTGACGAAGTTTGAACTTTATCATAGTATGGCGAAGAAGTTTTGTTTGCCGATTGTACCGCAATCTGTTCATTAATAGTTCGTTTCTCAGCCAATTCGGTGAGCGATTTATTTTTACGCAAATATTGATCGGTTTGATTAATCACTGGCGCCTGAAATGAGATTACAGGTTCTTGCGAATTCTGCGTACCACTAAAAACAGGTACCATAAAGCCATCTACATCTACCATTGATGGGTTCGAAATCAAACTAATTGGTGCTCTAGTGGTCGATGAAGTGGGCGAAGAAGTAGTGGTAGTGGTTGTTGATGTTGTAGTTGATGTAATAGAGGAAGGTTTGACGATTGGCAGCAGAGTAGTGGGAACGGGTTCGTCTTGACTAGAAGATAGTAGCGTTAAATTCGGATTATCGTCTAATATCGAGTGGTCTGTTAACGAGGAAAAGTTAAAATTAAAGCCTCCATTGTCTAACAATCGCGGAACTTCTTGCATTCCGATGCCAACTGGCAGTGGAATTCTTAGTATGGGACGATTGCGATGCGGAGGAATCGGTCCAATACGTGGCGGAGGTTTCATTAATGGCGGCAACTGTTGGGGTATAAAGTGTGGATGATTTGGTAAAAATGGATTCGAATGAGAAGGAAATGGTTTTGGTGGCGGAGGAAGCGGTAATGGTTTTGGTGGTAATGGCTGTGGTTTTTGTTGAGGAATCACTGGTTTCCATTGACCGAAGTCTATGTTAGAAAACTTGAGACCATTCTCTTTCACTTCAGAAGCTTTAGCATTGCTCTCAGTTGATGTGGATGTTGTAGTTGTTGTACTGGATTTGGGAGATGAAGGCAGTATAGTTGCGGCAGAAGAGATTTGTGAACTTTGAGTATCGTGTGTCATTGAAGATGAGGGAAGTGTTATTGTTGGCAGTGGTGTCGATGCTGGCGTTGCTTTGGTTGTTCGAAGTTTAGTTCGTGTAGTAATTCGTATGTTTGTACTCAATACAGGAGATGACGAAGACAGCGGTGTTTGCGTCGACTGTCTTCTAGTAAATGGTACGTAAGCATCGCTTTTGGATGTGGACTTTAGTGAAGTGATGGTCGCGCTAAGCTCAGATTGCTTAACGTGTTCTGTAGTGAGTTTGACTGCACTAACATTTTGCTCATTGTCCGACTCAACAGAGTTATCTGTTGATACGCTTGCGATCGAAACCACAGCTTGCGATGAAGAATGAGGAAGTGTTGATGCTGTAGTGATAACTGGCTGTGTTGATGGCTGAGTTGCATTGGTTGTCACGTTTGTATTCATTGGTAAACTTGATTCTTCTGATACCACTTTGCTATTGTCTGTTGAAGAGGTGGCGGACATCGCTGTCGGAAGTGTTGTTGGCTTTAGTTTCTGCGATTGCTTTTGCTGCGTTGTTCTCGTTGTGGCGTCACTCTTATTCAGTCTATTACTGCCAAAATTATTGGACATAAGCTTCGTTTCTTTTCCCCGTTGCGTCGACGACTTAGTGGACAATACGCCACTGGTCTTAATGTCGTTCAGATCGTGATCAATGAAAGCGTCAAACTCATTACTGACATGTATAGACTTGATATCAATTATGATTTGCTCGCTTCCTCTAATTTTCAATTGACTGATGCCATCTCTCAACTCACGCGACACTAGTTTAACGGCCACCACTTCGTCGAACTCGTGCTTCTCCTCAGCACTGGCAGACACAGCGCTAGCCTTGACCTCACCGTTAATTATTATGTCGACCTTTCGTCTGTCCAAATAAATCCTAAAGTATACAATAAGACTTCCCTTACGAAACGCGTACACTTCCTGTTTAGCGATTGCGTTATTAATAGCGCTCGATTCCATTGCTGTCTTGATCTTTATGGTGAGTGAGTGTGTGTGTGTGTGTCGTAAATAATGAAAAGAAAAGAAGAAAAAAAGTAATCATATATTATAAACTGTTTGAGGTCGTGTTAAGGAGGAGTCACTCTCAGGTATTTCTCTCTTGAACACTATGAATAACCTTTTCTCTCTACTTTTTCTGGTATAACCTGAGATAACTCTCGTGAAAGATTTGTTTTCTTTTAATTTCCACTTTTATCTGTGTATACGTGCACATACTTTGCGCATCACACGTACGAATTAAATTATTTCGAAAGATTATTAGAAAAACCTTTTTTATTAGTATTATCGTTAATGTATGAAAGTTGCAATCTTTTCATTTCTTCAATAGTCTATTATTCCGCTAAAATAATATATGATAAGTATATTATAAAGTATTTTGATTATTCCGGAGTTAACTATTAGGTAAATACCCTTTTATCAAAGGGTTTAACGCCGCTTTCATGTCAGGATATAATTATTTTTTCTATTAACTCTTACACTAAACCACACATCTTAACACTTGTTTTGTTAAGACTAAAGATAGAGCGTAAATATAGTTTTCTCTTTAACAAAACATAGCCGCTTAAACAAATAATTTAGAAATATCTCTGCGCGAGAGTAACAGAATATTCTTTGTGGGTGTTATTGTATAAATACAGAGATATATTTTCCATTTTTGCGCCCTTAAGGTATTTTTACATTTGATAACCTGTGCGATAAAGAGTGAACTTGATTTTCACTTTGCAACGAACGAGAGATAAAACTTATTTTTTTTGATATGGAAATGAGTATAAAATTTCCATAATCTTCGAAAGTATAAGCTTTTAATTCTACATCAAGTAATCTTTTTTTCAGAAATAAAATTAAGTAAACTCATTTAAAATTTGCTCACAAACTCAATCGTTGGAATAAAGTGTTTTTTTAAATAATATATGGTATAAATTTTAATGACTAAAACCGTTTTTATCGTCGCAGAAGTCATAGGTTTAGTACTTTAATGGTAAAACTGATATTTTGTATACAATATTTTAGTAAATGCACACATTTATCAGTTATTTATAATATTAAATACCGTATAAATTATATGCGCTTATCTTAATAGTATAACTGAACGCTAAAACTAAAAGTCGCAGCAAAAAAAGTTTCCCAACAAAATTTAACGGTTAATTTAATCTTTTAGAACTCCTTCTACTTATTATTCCAATATACCAATGCCATCATTTATAATAATCTCTTTACTCATCATTTTTCGTCTCATTTCCTATTAGTTTATTGATAACCACTTATTTTCTTTGTGCGCTTGAATGTCATTACACTTTGATTCATATATAATGTTAGCGTTGATAAAATAATTAGCGAATATTATATTTTTTTTCTCCCAGTATTTTCAGTCAAAACTCATTTCCTATTATTACTTCTGTCAATAATATTGAGGCTTTGATTACGTTGAGATATAGATTATATTTAGTGTTTGATAGATTACCGTTTTAACGATCTTATCATTTATCGGAAACGCCGGCACAATCAATGGGTTGTAACCAGAAAAATATTTGCGTTTACTCTTACTTTTAAATTATTAGTTCGCTCAAAGTTATTAATTATGAAAACTTGTTTATTCTCTCTCATACTACGAGTTTCGTGTTTAAAGTGCATTCAATTCTTTACTGTATAATAATAACTGCCAATAATTGAAACTGACTTTTAGTTCGCAACTTGTAAACAACAAAATATATGAATAGTTAAGATCAAACGAGCCATAACTGATTTAGATTTTTAAACAAATTCAATTACTTAACTAATACTTACAATGGTCTCGTATTTGGCGGCTTTTGCCAGAAACTCTGGCGACGACGTGTTCATTAGTTTGGCGTCAAACTCGTCTCCCTTATCCACTTTGAAACTGCCACTCAGAGAAACGAGCGAAGACTTATGCAGATTAGTGATCATAGCTAAGTATATGGAGAATCCGACAACAGTGGCCAACGCGCTCATAATGAGCACAGCGATTACGCTTACGGCGCAACAGCCGCACGAAAAACCGCAGCATTTTCTCCGTTTAGAGCTCGGCCATGACGACGATGACGTCGAACAGATCGGGTAAAGATGATTGGGTGACTGCAAGTGACACTGGTTGAGACTGGCGGGACTGTGACTATCGATGCTGGCAGTTGAGTGGTGATACTGGCCATCACTCAGGTCACCGTTAAAACAGTTATCCCACACCAGATACGGATCTTTGTTGCGCGAATAGCTCGACTTGTACGGCAGGTAATCATCGGGAAAGTTAGCGGTTGCGAAAGACATGTCGAGTCTACTATTAGTCTGCAATAAATCGAGAGGCAAAGTGTCAATTTAAATAAATGATTTTGAGAACGAAGGAATTTAGGTGTGAATATAATTAACAAATTTTTAATATATGCAGTTAAATTTTAACTGTAAAATTGTTAATTTCAGCCCAAAAAAATTATGCAATTATTTTCACACATTTTTTCTAAAAACACTGCGCATAGATTCTGAGTTTAATAAATTGTGTTTTTATGATGATATATTGCTTCGATCACAGTTGGCATAGAATTAACCTTTTTTCGCGATGTGTGGTTAATTCACATTTTTTCGCAAAAACAAATTGCAAAATGAAAAATATTTATACGTTTAAGGAAAACTAGATTTTTATTCTGAATTTTGTTCTGAAAAATGTCTATATTAAAAATTTTCTTGTATTATTAGTTTGTAAAAAAGATTTTGTTTTTTATGAAAGAAAATATGATTAATTATGTGTTATTTGCAAAATTAATGTTAGTTTGCTTAGTTCTTTGTTTTTACATGTCTAATGCTTTGCTATTAAAAAAGTTTGTAAGTTATTAATTGACTTTTAAAATTGTTTTATAATGTGCACACAGTTTATAAATTTTTCAATTTTGTTTTTTATACAAACATAAAATTAAAAATTTTTCAATAATAAATAATACTGACTCAATAAAAAATATTAAAGAAAACGAGAAAGGGGTATACTGTACTTAAGGCTCAGTATTGTTTAGTTATGCGAGACTTCAACAATATAAACAGTTTATTAAATGATACAGTAAAACTTCTTTTATATAACAAATTATAAATAAACTTAGTTTGTTAATGAAATTGTTTCTAAAAACGCTAAAAATATATCTTTATTTTGCAAAAGCATGTCTCTTCTCCATAACCTAACCTAACCTAACCTAAAATTTTACTTAAACTTATGAAATTAAACATTTTATTCTCACTTAAAATTAAATAAACTTAAAATCGTAATAAAATTCAATTAACAGAAAATATAACTGTTGTTTTTTAAAATACATTGTTAATATGCGCGTGAAAATACTAGTTCACGGTATTTAGTGTAAAGTGTTTTAACTGTATTAATTTAAGAATTGTCAATAATAATTCAATCTCGCTATCACAACAATACCTGAGCCTTAAGTACAGAATGTCCCGAGAAAGCTCACTAATATATTAATTATAAAATAATTTCTTTAAGTTAAACTCTTCTTCGATTCCACTATTTTATCAGTAATGTGCAACTTATCTCATATTTTAATCGCGAATGAACTACTATAAAGCAACAAATTTAAATGACCATGAAATAGGAAGTAAACACCACTTTAATAATAAAACTCTTCTTCACATTTCATTGCATTTTATTTAATCTCAAATTTTTGCAAATAACAAAAAGTTATATATTTAGTAACAAAAGTATTATAATAACTTTAGAGCTACCATTGTGTCTGCATGTGAGACAGAATTCTGTCCAGCGATGTGAAACAACCAATTTCTATATAATACCCGTGTTCTTCACTTTCCGGACCATTACGTGGAAAAATTTCTAATATACAGAACACCTGACGCTTTTCATTATAATTCTTGTCATCCACTTTTGAAAAACAGTACAACCCGTTAGGATGAAAATAATTATATCCGCGATTCTCAACTACTAATTTATGAATATAATTATCATTTTAATTATGCTAAACCTTTTTATCTTTAAACCAGACATTATTTAAAATGCGGTAAAATGATTTTTCTGAGACTATTCATAGCAAAAACTGTATTCAAACCGAATTTTTTGATTTTTGAAAAGTTAATTTATGTTCATCTCAAGAATTTATTTCTTACGAAATATTTTCTAGATTTAGTATTGAAACTTAAGTTTCTACGCTCGAATAACTCGCTTCAATGTTAGCTTTATATGAAAATCGTTTTATGCATAAGAGAAAAAAATGCGGAAACCAAACAACTCTCTCATCAATATATTTATATTCAAACGCAGTATAAGTTTACTTCAAATTTCTATTTTAAAAATAATTATTTAAAATTTCAATAAATTTACCAAAGATTCTATGAAATATGTTATACAATAACTGCTGATTTAATTCAAAATAAATCAATTCTGATACAATGGGAGAGTATTTATTTACCATTCAAACGTAAATAAATATTGAATGACGTACTTTTATCGCTTTGTTAATGTATTTTCTCAAAGTTACATTTAAAGGACAAACTTCGCAGTTTCTAATTTAAGAAAAGCGATAATTGACGAACAACAAGAGTGAACATAGTTAAGTAGCATCGAATCCACGGTCACTAAAGTAGCATCAAAGGAGGCTAAACAGTTGTTGCGCTGATAGCAGACAGCATCTCAATCATAAAAGGAAAAGCGTTAATATGCCCTAAAATCGCAAACTTCATTGGATGTATGCAAAAGTGCATGATTTAAGATATACGCGAACGTCATTTTAGTTTTCTCTAACCTTCATTTATTAATGACGACAATTAGCAACAAAAAATTACAATTTCAAAATAAATAGATTTGACAAAACAAGTTTTTATCGAAAGTAAGAAATTTTTAATCAAAACTAAAAAACAAAACGTGTTAATTAACATACAAAAAATATTTTAACCGAATTCAATGTTTGAAATGTTTGAATAAGTGATTGCAATAACTATTTATGCAGAACATGATTAAAAGTAAACACTATATAAAATGAGCACACAATTCAGTTTCTCTTTCTTTTGTGCAGCAATCAATAAAAAAAGGGTTTGATAA
>JAQGCI010000073.1:0-12029 GCA_034699525.1 Atropacarus striculus
TCTGTCTCTCGATTCTCTATATCACATATAAATCTCGTTTAGTTATGTATTACGGCTACGGTTTTATTTTGTTTGCTGTTACGCCTGCTAAATCTATTTGCTAAATATATTTCATGTTTCAGTATTTTATGTTATACAGTACTATATATACTGTAATCCGTTTTATGGTGAGGTTTTTTTTGTTTGTATATTTATTATTTTAATAAATATTAGCGAAATTAAAATATTTGAAATAAATAAAATGAATTTTATTTTCAAAAAAATATATTTTTTCATAAATATTCAATCACATTAGAATTACAATAACATTTGAATAACTTTAAAGAATAAGTTTCAAGAGTGAGTGAGAGAAAAATTCAATTCATTTGAAATTATATAACGCATAATAATAAGAAATGCTAAAAAAGGCATTATTATTGGCGGTTCGGTATACACTAAGCTGCTTAAAAAAAGAGAATAGAAATCGCCAGTTATGTGGTATGCGGACACAGAAATATATATAAGTGGGGTTCGCTTCGCTTTTTTTAATAAAAACGCCACTAAATAACAAGCATAAAAATGTGTGGTTCTTCTTTGTGAAACACTGATTTGCATTATATACTTCTACAGAAGAAAAAAAACGTTCAGCACTGAAGCGATTGAAATTGAGAACGAGTGTGTGTCTGCTGGCAGAAGCAGAGGTGAAAAAAAAGAAATATTTCTGTGACGTTTGTAAAGTGGAGTCAATCGGTAAGTTATATGTACTTATTGGTAGTGTTCTTATGGGATCACAATCACCCACAATACCAATAGACAGCATCGTTAGAAGTGAGATGTATTGATAGCCCCAAGCTTTGGCCATAGACTCACTAAAGAGATGCCAATGCATTCACCAAAAATGGTGCTTCAAAAGAATGCCGCCGCGTGACTATTGATCCTGTTTGCCGGTGTATAATTAAAACCGACAGAGAGGTGCGAATTATTACTGCGCGACTGAGGAACGCCGATACACATTACACATTTCTTTGCAGCAAAGCAACACCACCTCCAATAAATGCCAAGCCTTGTTCTCTCTCTCTCTCTCTCTCTCATCTAGTAATTCAGTACTTATCCAGTAATACCATTTACCATTTATACCATTTTCACACGTCAGAGCCAGACTTACTTTACTAGCATTGTAAGGTAATACACTTTCGTAGTATAGCGTATTATTTTACTGTAAACTTTCTTAAACAGTTTTCTCTCTCTCACTCACTCACTCAGTGGTGATATCAGCACACTATTATTCTGTCTGCGCCGCCGATGAATATCTAAAATATTCCATTCATAAGATTACAATTTTCATAGCGGTTAATAGTGTTGATAATATGTGGCGATAAAATGCCTCTATTTTACCTCAAATCTTCTTCGATCATATCAGGCATCAAATACCTTTTTTTATCATAATAAATATAACGAAACATATTTACTATCTCTAACATCGTATATTATTGTGTAACAAAAAAATAACGATTCGCATCGCATTTATCTTCCTATCGCTATCATCATCAAAACCCATCAAAATAGCTTTCTCACTACTATTCCTCTATTCGTCTGATTGTAATCGCAATCTCCGTTTAATCTCCATCATCGCTCGTTGCAATCATTTTTATCAAACAATCAGATGAATATCGGTGATATATTACAGAGTGTTTGGCACATTCGTGGCTAACAGTATTTTTTTCGCCCTTTTTTATTGTGGCGGAAAAATATAAGTATCGCGAAATGTGTTCAAAATAATGACTTTTTAGCCTAATAAACAGGTGTAGCGCTGCAAATATGTTAGCAATCATTGTTAGGCGAGAAAATATATTTTTTATTTTGATGCTTTTTTTATTGGCTTTAACCCCCTCTTCATCGTGTGGTAGAAAAATTTATGGATTCACAATCAGAGAGAAAATATATAATTCCAATACACACATACAGATACACATATGTACGGGCTTTCGCTGATCGAGCGGTCACGATATAGCGGTAACAGATCAAAAGAAAACGATTGCATTGGCGAAACGGCAATATAAACGAGAATTGTTGTAATCCACCTCATCGTAGCCAAACTTATTAGGTAACTAATCCTCATATTATGATAGTCGATTAGTCTTGGAGGACTGTTTGAGGCACGATTGCAACTGCATTTCGCCTATAACCTGATGATATCTATATGTATGCTTACATACAGTACAACAACGAAAATAAAAATAAAATACTTATAAAAATTAAGAGCTACACACACACTAACACTGTAAGCTATTTGGAGGCCGCAGAGCGGTGTGTGCGCTGCTTATCACGATAATTTCATTTCCATCTGGTTTTTGATTAATGGAAGCCTGTTAAGAAGGCAATAAAGTTATTGAGATGTGCTTCGCTATATAAATGCGCACGTAATTTGTTTCGTATACGATGTTATTAGTTATTCGCTTGAATGAGATGCAAAACTTTTTCTGAAGTGTCAAATGTCACAAAATATGTTTATCTCAAGCTCTCTATATGTTTCGATTGCTCGCCAATAGCAAAGCATTTGCAGCGAATCTATCGCTTGAGAAAGTTTTCACACGAACATATAACTGACAAAATATTTAGTCTTTCAGTAATATTTATTCAACTGATTTCCTTAAATAAATGGCGAATTTATTGCTTTCAGTCAATGTATGTCTCGAATTGGTGGTCATTCGAGAAGAGGCTTTCAACAGATCGTCTAATGGAGATCTGTTGGTGGCCGCCTAATAATATGTTTGTACGAATGGATTCACCAAATGGCCGTAAGTGCCACCCAAACCCTTGTTGATGAAATGGCAATAAAATTTGAAGCACAGCACAAAAATTTGCATGTGTGTGCGAACGCTTTGTTTTTGTTGTGTGATAGAGAGGAAAGAGACGCCCAATTTGCAGCATAGGGCACACACAACAGAAAAGAAAACAGTTTTGCAAAAAGGAATCATGAGAGTATCAGATAACTGCTACAACATGGGTCCTAACATACTCGAATGTTGTGACAAGTTGACAATTTATAGCTGGCGTGTTGTGTTGTTTGCCATACTATAGCTGTAGAAATTGCAGACACCCTCACATACACACACACACACTCATACAAAAAGAGAGAAAGAGAGAGATCTCTTCAAAATTGATATTCTTTAGCGTTTTTGCTACAATAATATAGCCTTAAATCACTGAGCAAATAGCGTTTAAAAGATATAAATTCTCTGTTTAAGTCGCGTAATGATATAATTTGTAAACTTTTGTGTGTAATGCGAGTTTTTCTTCGCTCGTAACGCAAATGCAACAACAGTTTCAATCGAAGATTTACTGCCATCTCCAGCAATGATCAAAACAAACACACTCTTCGGGGTGACAGCAGTGCGCAAAGCATTTTGGCATACAATTAAATAGTTTACCAAAAATACTATTTATATTATTAAAATCTCCACTTATCTCGACTACGCTGTGGCAGACAAGCGAAGAAACACATTCTTATATTGAATGTATATCAAGAAAAATGTGTTTATAAATACAAAAATAAAGTTCAATTAAATAATCGTGTGATAGAGAAGTGCAGCTATATTTGTGTGTAAGCGTGTGTGTTGTGTGCACACATACTTCTCATTCTTCTAAAAGCCATCAATAATAATAATAATATCAGTGAATCTAATTATAAATCTGAATCTTATTTTTTTTGTTGCCGATCAGAGGCCACACAGATGCTCGTAATGCTCGCACACACCAGAAATGATAGAACACAATCTTAAGCTATCCGTTTAGATTGACGTGAATACGCCCTTCAAATCAACGAAAGAAATTCAATCCCTTATGTTTTTTTGAAGGCGTTCGGAGCAACAGAAAAAAACAAAAAAAAATCGACCGAAATTTTTATATTTATAAGTTATTCATAATACAAAATACTGTTAATGTGTGGCGTAAATCAAACTAATATAGTTAAACGACTTTTGGGTCAAATAAGTTATAAGCGAAAATGAGAATAATAGCGGAGGCAGTGAATGGTGAATGAAGAGGAAAAAGAGAGGAGAGAGAGAGAGAGAGAGAGAGAGAGAGAGAACAGATGCTCTCCAGTTCTATTGCTATCACAGCTAATCTTTCCTGACTTTCCTCTAAAAGCTCACGTTTTTAGGCCTTTAATCATTTGTGTGGAGCACTAACTTCGAAACCGTTAATAATTATTAAAAAACAGAAATAATGAATAGATAGATATTTTTTACGATACACACAGAGATAAAATAAAAATCAATTTAAATTAAAAGGAAAATTTGACATAATTGCCAGCGTTTTAAATTAAGTTCGCAATAAACTGCTGCCAATCTTAGTTCGGTTGTTTAAAAGTGAAAACATTTGTCTTTCCAGAAGTGTGTGATAAACATTTGAAATGATAAATATTGCGAGAAACACTTAATGCAGACGCGATCGAAGCAATAAATACATAAATACATATTGATAATCAATTTTAAAAGCGCAGGCAATAAATCAAACAAAACTCAAACGAAATACGAAATTAAAATCTATAAAATTAGAGATTAGACTTACCAGACGACTTTTCGCTGCCATCGATGCCGTCAAACGCTTTGCTCGTCATCTCGAATAACGCGTCAAGAGGTGAAGTGATAGCGCCGACCACTGAATTATTAGCTGGACTTTCGGGTGAATCGCTTTCCGACGGTTCGGAGTGAGAATCGTCATCGGCTGAACGCGGCCTTCGATTGGGCGCCATTCGGCCATAATTGCTGAGGTGATTGTGATGCGACAGTGAGTGGTGATTGTGGTGCTGGTGATGGTTCTGATGGTGCAGTGTGTTCTGATGGCTGGTATGCGTGTCGATATCCCACGGCCGAACTATTCCGCGATTTGTCTCACTATTGATTACATTTGTACACGAATGCGAATGCTTTGGCTTTGAAGATAGGATATCCTTAATGAGGAATGACGTGAGAGGTTTATCGCTCAATCCATTCGGCGAACCATTCATCGGCGATGCCTGAAGTGATGGCTGCTGTGGTGGTAGTGGTTCGCACTCTCGAGGTATCAGCGCTATCGCCGCCTCTCTCACCGGAATCAGCGACGTTGGCATCATTCGCAGCTTTTTTATCGGTTTAAAGTATTCGTCTTCGGATGACGAGCCTTCTCTCTCATCTCCAGGATCTATGATCGACGATGGCGTTGAAGTGTCTCTGCTGTACGGCAGTTCAACTGACATCGAATTGATGCGATTGCGAGTGATTGGTTGCGGCGAATGGCCACCAGTTTGGTGTCTTTGCTGCAACATTGCCATTGACCTGATCTGTCTGTCGTGATGTTCAACGCTTACACCGCTTTGCATACTATGATTACTTTCTGCTGGTGACAGCGGTTCGCTAACACAAGGAGAGTTTGGCGATGATATCGAGTTTGATATTGACATTGTTTTTTGATGATTAGCGGCACAGAAACTTATATAACGCTGACATTCACAGTCAATAAAATTAACGATTACTAATTAATTAATTATCAATAATAACAATACAGTTTAAATTAATTTTTAATTTATGATGATATTAGTTATATACAAATGTATTTCAATATAGTTAAGAGTTTTGATCAGAAGTTATAAGCGATTGTTATGCTCTTTTGCGATGATTATATTAACTCAAATATATTCAAACTGGAGTCTGGTATAACACATTTATCGAAAGATTTTTAAATAATTCAGTTTAATGCTGATTTTGCTGTCAATTAGTTGAGTACTAAATTTGATGGCAAATACATTGTGGTTTTCGTAAGCGTTAGCAGAATTGTTTAGTTGCGTTTTTCAGTGAAAACCGCGCACACTCTCCAAACTGCTTCCACTGATTCGGTAATCTATTGAGCGAGGAGTGGACTATTATGTTAAGTAAGCAAAACTTTTTATTTATCAAAAAAAGCGTTGCAGAAAATCAGACTAAAAATAATCTTTAAAAGTTCTTTTGATTGATAAATAAAATTATATTAATTTCGCAATTTTGATTTGTTTTGCGCAATTTTGTGAATTAATTAAATGTTTGCATAAATTTCTAAATTTAAAACTTTCTAAAATCAATGGTTAAAACATTTTTTTAACGTGAAAAAACAGACAAATTTAACAGAAAAATTTTGTATTTCCACTAAAAAAATAGGTTTTTATTTCAGAAAGCAACAAAAATCTCAAAAAATTATAATTAGCTAATATTACTTGATTAGTTGGTCCTATTTAAAAAAAACCGCAGAGTCAGCATATTTTCTAGCCCTACTCGTCGAATGCTGAGGTTGGGACGTATGACGCATACACCACCAAATGGGCGGTGACAACCGCTGGCAATTATCTTTGACATGATGAAAATACGGAACAAGGCTTGAGCGATGCCAGCAATCAGAAGATATATGAGAGAGAGAGAGAGAATAAAAAGAGAGAGAAAAATGAGATTCAAAATGATTGCGCTTTTCAGGTATATATCATTATTATCATCATCATTAAAGTTTTTTAATGCTCAATATGTGCGCACAGCAAAAATAGAGAGGAGTTATATTATTTTTATTATTTTTCTCTCTCTCTCTGCTAGTCTTCTCTTCTTTTAAGGATATATAATATGATACACACATAACTCGCGTGGGATTATTATAATTACAATGCAAACACTAAATAAGATATAATAATAAACACAATGCACGGCGAGAGAGAGAGAGAGAGAGAAATAAAATAATAATTTACGGTAAGCATGAACTGTATTGAGAGGTGCAGTGTATTGTCAGGCATACCAGCATTACGTTAATGGGATAAAAGTTTTTTCTCGCAGATAGATTCGGGTGAGACTGACGAGTAATGCTTGTTTCTCTGTCCTCATTATCTTTGTCATTGATTGAATAACAATTACACGTATCATACAAACCAGTTATTTTCTAATTATTGCGCCGTTTTTGCGGGCTTTTAGTTTAGACGCAGCGAAATAAGTTTCGTTTTGTTTGAGTTACCCATTGTTAGTCGCATTTATTTATCGTTTACCTGGAAATTAATAAATTGTATGATATTAGGCAAATATTTAACATTTTTTTTCGTAGAGAAAGATAAAATAATTTTTTCCGCTAAATTCGATTTTGCTATTATTGTTTGTTTGTCGACACAGATGTTGGTTTTTCATTTTAATCTACGTATTTACTCTACGCTTTAAATTTGTAACGCATTTAAGTAAATGTTTGAAATAATTGCACTTAAATCAAACAAATTTTATTATTATTATAATTTTTTTTCCTTTTTTATACAAATGTTTCGAATGTTAAATAAAAACAAGATTGACGTGTAACTGAGCTCAAATTACTTGTAAATTCAAAAATATTTTAGCACACTCTTTAACAATATATAATATTAAAATTACAATATAAAGATAAAATTCGCTTAAAGTAAATTATTATGAAAAGAAAAACCATTGTTATAGTAATATAAAGCACTATATTGTACAGACTTGTTTGATGGTGTCAAATACATAAGCTCATATTTATTGAAAACAAAATTCTACAATAAATAAATAAATAATATATTAAATAAATTGCGTAATATATTACATGGAGACTGAAAAGCAAATAATAAATCTATAGAAGTATAAACGCAAAAAATAAATAATAATAAATATCAATTACTATTCAAAAATTTTTGTTAAAAGGAAATACATTATGAACTTATTTGCTTACAATTGCATACATTTACGCAATTGCAGCAACTTTTTTCTCAGCACAATGAACACAACACACACTTAAAAATAGCAATTTTGTCAAAACATTTATCCGTTGAACATATATTTGCATATTATTCCTCCTTATTATCTCTTCTCTATTTAATTTGAATTTTCGCTTTGCATTAGCATTCCGTAAGCATACCATTAACGCATTACACTGTACAACAACTGTTGGCTGCAACAAAATTTAATAGCTTCAAGAAAATTATTATAACTATCAATAATAGCTCTCTTAGTTTGCGTTCGTAATTATACGTTATCTTGTCATATGTGTTATCTGTAATTGAAATAAAAATAATGAAGATTCCCGGGTTTTTTTTCATGCTAAACATTTTACATCACTATTGCATTGGCAGTCACCACAAAAAAAATGTATACAACATGACGCGATATTTTCTGGCAGAATTAATTTTTTTGAAAAAAAACGACTTAATTATCATTTTTTCGAATCTCGAATACTTATTATTATTTTAACCCTTACTTTACCCTTCTTAAACTAACGACTAAAAAATAAAAAATTAATTAATTACTCGATTTAATTTTGTCGTAATTTAGGCTTTAGTCGGAGTAAAAAATGAGGAGAAAGATTTATTTAAAATGATTACTATATTGGATGAAGTCATTGGAAGGCATTCACAAATTGCCTCTATTGTGTTGCGTACACAAAACCTAACGTCGAGAAACAGTAAGTGCCTTACCATTACCTTCTGGCAAAATGGTCAAAAACCTCCTCTCTTTCTCATGCAGCAGACATTATAAAAGAATAAACTCTCTTTCATTGTTAATCGAAAGACTTCATAAAGTTTTAATGGACTGCGCACACAAAAAGAATCGTCTGAATGCATGCTCTCGTGGAAACTGATTTTCTCCTCTTCTCATTTTTAAGTCTCTCTCTCCTTCTCTCTCGCTTTCTCTCCCATTTTCTCTTTCCCTGACTGACAAACCACAATCCTTTTGCTATGGTTATGGAATAGCGCATACTGTAAAGGCCCAGAAAGGTATATTAGGTTCCTTTTTTGTGTCCCCTTTACACCAACTCTCAACAGGTATGATGTTATTATCGATGTAATGAGCCATACAGTAAGGGAACACAATTGATGGCACTCACAGTGAGCGACACCAGCCATCATCCATCACTTTGATGCCTTTTTTAGCCTTATTTACGCTTCCTGTGTAGCCGTGAACTAAACTTTAACACTTAAAACACCGAACAGCGCTTCATATACTGAATAATAGTTTTAAGTTTGGTCTCGTTTGCCTCTCTATTATCACGAGTATTGATGTACTTTTAGGTAGAAATCGTTTAATAATTTCTAAAAGCGTATTATCGGTACAGTACGCTGTAGTCATAAATAACTGGCTAAGAATGGCAGTCTTTGGACAGAAATGCGCTGTTGGGCTCACAGTAGAGGCCAGAACGCAACATATTCTCAATATGTAACAAAATGAGTTTAAAAGAGCGGTCGAAATGTTGGCCAGTTTTTCAAAAGCGCATGCTATTCATGTTGATTCGCTGCTGATATGATCGCATTCATTAGCGAATGTTTCACATGATCAAGAAAGAAACGCTTTGTTGTCTCTTTCAATTTGACTCTTTGATTGTGGAGGCAATGCATAGCACTGTAGAGCATAGCGCGGCACTGGCTTTTAACTCCGGAAAGGAAATTAATTTGCACATGCATAGCATATCAATTGGTTTAAAGTAGATCTCGTTATACCCATTCACCGAAAGCGTGTGACACTACTGAAAGCGAGAGTCTAATGTCTCTCTTTTCTCTCTATCCATGGCAAGTATGGGCGCCTCGTTGGCGTTGGACTCCGTTCATAGACATTGGTTGATGCACTTGAATGCATGTTCGCAAGTTTGGTCATCTTCGCGATCAAAAGATCTCTTTTTTTTAAAAAAAAGGAACGTATCAATGATATGATGTCGTCGTCGCGTAAGAAAGCGAGACTAAAAACATGATCGTTCGCTTGTAGTAGTAATGCAAACGTTACCATATCTCATATGGTGACCGCATGTGTATGTGTGTCGTCTTCACGTCTTCATCAATTTGTTGCTCATTCGCAACCTCTCACTTAAGACTTATAGTGGAACACACTCTCCAACGCTAAACCGCTGCTAACCTTGCAATAACGCAAAGGCGGTTTAGCGATGTCGGAACCTTTTGATATACAAGTGATGCTCAAGAAGAGTGAACTACTGATCGAAACCGCCCTTTAGTTCTTTTGTTAGTCCACAATATTTTTGCCGCTCAAAGAAAAACGCTTTGCAATGCGGCATAACAGCGAACCAAACATTTTTAAAACTAAACCAACCAAAAACAAAAAAAAGTTATCAACTTTCGAATTGACTTAACAACCGTTAATTCGTCATTTCAAGCACTAAAATATTTTTTTCTTCGTTTGTTTTCACAACTAAAACATATTATCGCTTCGGTTTTCCTCTGTTTTGGCTCAACAATGATTTATTTGCCATTTTATATGTTTTATTATTTCAAATCAAATTAGACACACACAGCAACAAAAAAAATCGTTTGTGTAAAATTACAAGTAACACAATTAAATAGTCCAGTGATTTATTAATGGAGAGACTAATGCTAAAGTGATATTAAACAGAGAGAGACAGTAAAAGTAAATTGGTTTGCTTTCCATTTAACAGATTTTATGAGCGCAATAAAACAACGGGACCACCAAATGTCAGTCTCTATGCAAGGTTGTAGACCAGACAGAGTGTGTCTGTGCGCGTATACGACAGAGTTTTAGCCAAAAACGGTATTCCAGTTGGCTTTTATCCCAAGAAATTCATCAAAAGCAGTCAGAGTTTTATAACATAATGGTCAGTGGTAGTCATTTATTGATGGCTATTGTGATTCGGCGGATAACATCCTTATTTCCGTTTGTTTAGTTAACGACTACTAGAGAAAAACCATAGGCCTATACTCGCGTTAGCGTATCAGACCTCATACAATGACCATCATGTACCTCATGTACAATCTATTTCGCTGTAATAACCGTCAACACTGCTTATAGCCATTGTTTGCGCAACCAGTGAATTGTGCGTCGCATGTGCTGTTGCAGGAAATTACAAACATTTTATCACTATTCCGTATTGACCTTTTGCCCTAATCATCAGCTTCTTTAGATTGAAAATGTAAATATAGAGATATAGAGAGTAGAGCTAAGAGTTGGGTAGAGTAGAGAGCTATCCGGAAAGCGTCTCACAAACGCGCTTATTGTTCTTAACTTAAGTCCACATTTCATTTAAGTCTGCTCTCGCTTCTGCTTCGCTTATTAAATGCTATTAATTATTAGCGGTATATAATGGTATATAACTAAAATTGCGATCACTAACTCAACCTAAGCTTAATGTGCTTTTTGTGTTCCACTCAACAATGTCTTAATGAAAAACATCATTCTTTATGACACTCAATAACAAAATACGTATTACGTGCTCTCTCTCTCTCTCTCTCTCTCTCTCTCTCTCTCTCTCTCTCTCTCTCTCTCTCTCTCTCTCGCACATACTCTCTACTCTCTATTAACGAACTTATTTTGCCCGTAAGATGAATAATGATATCAACTATACCTCGCAGAGCAGCTGTTGAGTGAAAAACACTGTGTGTGTAAAGAATTAAAAGAAAATCTTTCACAAACTTTCTCGAACTGTATGTCCTCATTCACTACTATATAACTTATTGCTCTCAATGCTTCATCTTTGTATTGAAGCGCAAAACATTCTTTTAACGAGAAAGAGAGAAGAGAGAGAGAGAGAGACGATATGAACTCTTAACTCTTACTTAGCGTTATATTCTGATGCGTTAAACATTGCTTAACACAAATCAATGCCTTTCACAACGTGTGTCACAACGAATTTCTTTTATCGCTCAAACAGAAACATATGGAATAATATGTTGTTATTTATTTGCGTATATGCTTTCTAAAACTTTTTATATTTGACTATTTAAACGAAACTTTTTCAAATATATTATACTCCGCGTTAAAATAAAAAATTTAACGCAAAAACACTTCTATACCAGAAATATTTTTATGTTTAGAGGTTTGCTATTTTTCGTATTGGCAGTGATGAGCAAAACTATCAAAAACAAATTCTATATTTAAACTTAATTTAAAAGTGTTTTCATCTCTACACTTTTGTCAAACTCTCTAATTCTAAAATAGTAGCGATTGATATTTAGTTTGATTCGTTATTTTCAAAAGGTGTCAATTTAATGATCCAAATATTATTAATTTTGACACTTAATGAGTTAGCATTTTGTTTCAGAGTTG
>JAQGCI010000074.1:0-12005 GCA_034699525.1 Atropacarus striculus
TCGGTTTTCAAACAGGATGTTCGAGAGGAAGGATTGTGGAGAGTGTAGAACCCAAATAGTAATTTTTTTAAATTTACAAAATTAGACTACATTAAAAATTTGACTAAAAAAGCAAACATTAGAAAATTTTAAAATTTAGATGAGTTGGGGACCACCAGAAAATTTATAAAAAAATCTCAAAGCAAAACCAAAGCTAAGATTTTCATTATTATTGCAGATACTGTACAGTATTTATAAGGCTAATAAAATTTAGAAAAATATTTATATAAGATTTTAAAAAATAAAAATCTTTTTATATTTTAATACAGTATTAATAATATCATTATTTATTGCATAATCTTTTCTCTACTTTAAACCAGTGCGCATAGAAAAGAAAAGAATTAAAAAAAGCACAGCAATATTCTTGAACAATCGATTAAATTTATTTTTAAAATAAAATTTTTTATTCTAACGGTTTTTATTAAAAATATTCGCGCATAAAAATATACCGCATATTGTAATGAGTATTATAATACAAAAATTTTATTAATAGTAATTTCAAATAAAAGCATTTTTATTAGCACTGATTATGGGCTTAAGTTATCATCGAATATATTCTCCAAACATAATAAAAATGTATATTCACTGCCATGTTATCGGTTACATATGTTAGCGTTTATGTGACGAAATGTTATGGTGACCTTTGCTGCTGATTTCGGTTCGCCAGAGCGAACATTTTTAGAGTGATTTTTTGGTCCGTTTCAATGACATTATTATTTTCAAAGAAAAACGCATTTTATCACTACCGTGTAGTAAAAAACTTTTTATGTGAAAAGCGCTTTTGAGCTCAAAGAAAAAAATATTTGGATAGAATGTTCCAATAAAAAAATATCGCAGTGAATCTCGGAAAATTGAAAAATAGGAAAATGTTGACTAATTTTTTTTGTGGTAAAATTTAAGCACTTAACAATCTTAGATTTTCGCTCTTAAACTATTTTTCCGCAAAAAATTATTACTGTATTTATCCAAAAAAAAGTATCAAAGCTAAAATACAATGCATTTACGAGCGAGAAATATTTGCGTAAAATTTCTTTCGAACTCTGTTCCCTTTTCGCCCCAAAATTAATCGCTCAGAAAATATTCGCTCTTACGGTCGGATACCGTCGTCACGGAATAATTTTAACTGAGAATTATGTACATCAGAAGCATGTGTCGGTCATATGCAGCGCACATACGCTGACCATTGTTTTCGATGAAAATAAATAATGCACACTCGCTTAAAGCTTATGCTAATATTGCTACTTTAGTGACAACTTTGGGCACAGAATATATAGTGTATATAATATACTCTACAGATAACAATCATTTTCTTCGTACACCAGAATAGTTACTGTAAAATGGCAAATATATTTCGCTTTACTGGTAATAATAAGCACCAGTACTGGTTTTCTTCTATTAATATTTTAATATAAAGCGAGCGGTAAAAACAACAACAAAAAAAACTTTCGAAAAAAAAACATTTTTCATTTAAGCGTTCAAATTTTTCTCTCTCTCAAAAATTTCGATACACATGTCGATTACCTTATCGATTGCCTTTAACATTACATAACCTTACGCTTAAGCGTTAAATAAATGCACGGATTTTCTGGCAGTGCGTGCGTAGCAAACGTATTTCGTGTAAGTGACCTCAACTATTTCAAAAATTTTTACGTTTGCATTGTATAATATTACACACACATCACAATAAAAAAAAAATTATTATTATTATTATTTCAAAATCAATTAACAATTAAAAACAATAATATTGAAATAACGGAGGGATTTGTTTCGGAGAAAGAATGTAAAATAATAATAATAATAATAGTCTTAATTGTTTGTGTTTGAGTTTGTTTTATCGCAACCCAAATATTGAATGCACAATCGAAATAACTTTAAGGGTCATAAGTGGATTTTGGTTAAACTCAATTTAAAGCGATAGGCAGTACTAATATACTGACTGCAGAGCAGGCAATGGAGAACTCAATTCAAACCGCTATATAGGAATTTAGAGTTAATGGAATTTCGGGCAAATGAAATTTAAACCAATGAACTTCGAGACTAAAACTTCGAGCGTATCGTATCGTATCATATCGTGTTACTAGGGATCGCAAGCTCTGTCCTTACCCTTCAATATCGCAATCTTCGCACACTTTATTTTCATGGTTTTTCGTTCACACAAATATTATTACGACTACAGAGAGTCAATATAATGTGTGTCAATGCAATAAGGTTTCGCAGGCAAACATTCAAATATGCAACCAATTTTGTTTTTTGTTGTTAATATTAAACTAGATATAAACTTGCGTTTAATTTCAATAAAGCTTATACTAACGAGAACCAGCACAACAAACAAACAACAACAACAAAACAATGCAATTTTGCGCATTATTATTATTACAATATAATTAAACTAATTAATTAAATATCGTGCATCGCATAACATCGCATCGAATGATGTGTGCGTTTGTGTGCGCGCATAAATTGCAAAGCAAAATAAATTGCATGTTATTTTTTGTTTACTATCAAAAGCCATTATTTGTTTGGTTTCCGTTTTAATAGCAATGAATTATTGTTTACAAATAGAGTTTAGTGGTATAGAGTTCTAGAGGAATACTGTACTGTACTGTGCAGTACTAGTAATCCCCATTTTTAGGGGAAACAACAACAAGTCAAGAGAAAAACTGGAGCAAAGTGTGTGTAAAGTAGAAAAGAGAAGAGAAAGAGAATGAAAAGAAAAAGTTTTCGAAGAATAAATAAGTGACTGACGACTGTGTGGTGTGGTGTATGTGCGAGAGTGTGTGTGAGAAAAGCAAAACGCAGAGAAGTGTATCTCAATAAAGAGCTCTGAGAGGAATAGCGATTTCTAAGTAACACATGTTGTCTAAATTTCTTTTTGGTGCCATTTTTTGATTGCCGTATTTCTCACTTCAGGAAAAATACATACAGTATATAGTAAAACTATAAATGCCAACTGAATATGTGTGCGTATATATTCTGTGTATGTATTTGTGTGCGAGACTGCGAGCGTATGTGTTGTTTAACTTAATTTTCTATTCTGCGCACAACTGATATTTTGATTATTATCCATGAATTTAATTATAATAAATCGCTTCACTTTCGCTTTATTTCAATAGAGCTATAAAAATGCGCTTTTAAATTATTTAAACAACAATATAAAAGAATATAAAACAAGCCTCTAATGATACACCAATTATTACTATTATTATTATGAGAGAGAATCTAAAAATATTTTGATCACCATTTAAAATGATGCAGAATTTAAAATATTAAACAGTAGTGAGTGCACACAAAATGCAGTGATCATAAAATTAATTGCCACAAATGTCTAGCCATCTATAGTTCAAATCTTAAGTCTCACGAGTGAGATGTCAAAACACTATTAGCGAAACTTTTAGTGAATTTAAATGCTTACATATATTTTAAATTACCGTATATATACATATATGGCATACAAATAGATAAAAAAGGCGATAACAAATAAAAACAAAAACAACAAAATTTCAACAAATTTTTTTCTCCATTCACAGAAATAAATTCACTTAAAAAAAATGTTTTAGCGAATCAAATCATATTTTTAGATATTTATCAAAAGATAATAAGTCTGTCAAAGTACGCTAAAATAAACTGTTTTGCGCTAACGTTTTCTAATAAACCATTTAATTAATGTGCGCTTCAAAATAAATTTTTAAGAAAAATCGCGCAAATTCACGTTTAAATCTCTCCGTGTATTTACGCGAACACAATAAATTATCTTAAAATGTTTGCTTTCACTAGTTTTTAGTGCTTATTAGTGAGCCGTGTATGTATTGCTACTTAAGTGAGTTGTCTAAAAAATAATGTATTTTCATGAATTCGCTGTCTTTACATACTTAAACTACTCTGTGATGAGTCACTTACGCTAATCTAAAACGTAGCGTTTTTCTGTAAACAAAACACATGCCACAAAACTTTAAACTGCATCAGTTGGTCAGTATATGGTTAGCGAGTGAGTGAGAGATAGAAGAGACGCTACGCTTTAGTTGTTTCGCTATTATTTAAACGTTTAGTTATTTAAACATATGCTAAACATATGACCCGCTTGTCGATCGATCGCAGGTCAAGCAATAAATCAGGTCAAAGAGGATATGAGATATTGAAACAATGATAAGGCGAGTTTTGGCAAAAGTATGCGCACTTCAATAAAGTGTTTACCAATATTTCGCACCAGTTTTTCATTAACATACGGATACAAACCAAAAACATTTGTTGGCGATTAAAACACAATTTTTTATTTAGCAAAAAAAGTAAATATTATACCGTATACGGTATAATACTGTGTACCATAAATATATTATCTTTGAAATGCGAATTTATTTCCCAGCCATTAAATTAATTGAAATTCAAAATATATTATTAACGGCGTTATCTTTATGTTTAAGGTGACATTAACTTTTAGCTTAAAAGATAATTTCTACTTCGGCCAAACATTGCGCACACAAGTACAACAGCATTGCCTGCACTTCTCTCTCGTCACTGCACTTATAGACACTGCCGTAAACTAATAGATAGTTATTGTGTAAATATTGCATTCCTTGGTCACTCATTTCACTTATACGAAAATTATCTCTTTATTATCTGAGGATACTTAAGATAGTAAAACAAGCTATAAAATATGGTTTATAGAGTTTTTTCTCCCGTATATAAACGCATTTAATGCGCTCCAAAACTGAAATTATAAACAAAAACTAAAATTTTAGGGTAAACACCTTTCAGTCTTTTAATTTTATTTTATGCGATCGAGTTTATGCGCGCTCAGTACCAAAAAAAAAGAAGAAAATAAGAGTTAAATGCGCTCAATAAAGAAGAGAGAGAATCAGCACGCAGTCAACACTACTCATATTATTATATCAATATATGTATTATGCAACTGACTATCGCAACAGAACGCGACATTTACACAATTTATGTTATGATGTATATATACGGTGTGTCACAAGCGAACTATGGTTGTGATTGACCGCTTTGATTGACCCATAAAATACTATCATTTTCATTACTTATGCATTATCAATAACGGCTACACATATGTGTGCCATGTGTTGATCGCTGAGCATAATAGCATGTTCACAATTATTACGCCAATTTTATCGAAGAGTTTTTTATATATTAAAATGTTGATCGCAAACTCGCACACACATACAACAAAAAAAACGCAACGATTTACAATCGCGCAAAAAAACCAATCGATTAACAACATGATTCCAGACAGCATTTTAGTGTCATTCTCGAAATGTTTATTTCGCTACACAATATCGCTATCTCAATAAATTGCCTAAATATATATAAATGCCATAATGTTAACCTTATTTTTTTATATGCGCGAACACAAAAAATATTATATCCGATACTCATTTTTTTTCTT
Source organism: Atropacarus striculus (assembly GCA_034699525.1). Classification (NCBI taxonomy): domain Eukaryota; kingdom Metazoa; phylum Arthropoda; class Arachnida; order Sarcoptiformes; family Steganacaridae; genus Atropacarus; species Atropacarus striculus. The sequence continues at coordinate 5,441 of JAQGCI010000074.1, forward strand.
CTCTGGTGCGCGCTTTTGAAAAGAAAATAATAAGTTTAAGCTCATTCGCGGGAATAATAATAACATACACAGACAAACACACACACATATCCACACATACATTCAACAAATAAAAGTTCGCAGACATTTTCCGATTGATCCCGATTTAAAACTCGCTAACACTAAACACAACAAATAAAACTCTGTGAGTGACACATCACCGCATCCGTGGAACAGCGCTGCCACTGCTACGACTGCCGCAGAGTCTAACATCAACAGCCAAGTAAGCGTGCAATGAGATGGCAATTTCATAACAGGATACCCATTATCCATAAACGGCTCGTTTCCGAGGCAAACTCGCAGACTCATCAACTATTTGTATAAATGTCCATTTTCGGAACATGTCGTCGTCGCTTCACTCACAAATCAAATAGAGCTTTCATATGGGATTACCAACGCTGACCTTTAATATACATTTTTTTATCAGTGACACAAAAAAGATGCAATCGAGAAATGACCAATAACTGGGGGCAACACTGCGAAGCAAATGGCAATGCGGGGAACGAACGCCATAACGCCATTCAACACACAAATTCGCTAAATCGATATATGCTGTACAAAACTTTTTTTTGTTATATAATATTAAAGCAGATGGTGTAGAAAAACAAAGTATATAAAAAGAAATGAATGAGATGTTGAACACAATTGGCGAGACAAAGAACTATCAAAGAAGACTCCAAATATCATTTGTGCCAATAGTGATACAGCAGAAACACTGTGCGACTAAGACTACGACGAACGATGAACGATGAAGAATAAGAAATTGTGTGTACAGAGATATATAGAGAAAGAAAAGTACAAAAGAAAAAAATAATACATGATTTTGTCATTTCTTGTATTTTTATATATATGAAGAATATGTTTTATAAAGTGCATGAATGAGAGGCAGACAGTATAGTCACTGATCCTAATTACAAGCAAAAGTTTGCAATAAATCTAAGCGGAGAGGACTACTGTATAATTATTAAGTATATATATATATATAGATAGATATACAATATATATATACAGTATATACAAGTACACTATAAATAATGACTAAAAGATACAGTAAAGCTTTTACATTCAATTTGAAGCTTTGTGTGCACTGTGTTGTGTGTGCGCTACTTGTATAGTCTTATTCATTCTAATCTGTAGCGATGCACACCAACCAACAAAAAAAAAGATGGATCGCATAGTGATCTGTAACTGAAACACGCGACTCGACAGCCAGAATGATACGAATGACATATATAAATTCTAAATCATGGGAAACAATGAAAAAGAAATTGACTGCCATTTCCCTCTATAAAATATGCAACATTGAGAAGCCTAACACTCAGAGAGAGGCGAGAGATGCGTACGAGAGAGACTGTGAGCTCAAAAAAAACCTCTTCTCCACAAAATGGTTAACTTTTCTCTCTCCCGCTCTATGACTCTCTCCTTCTCTCTTTAATGCTTCTGTCTGTAATGACTGATAAAGCATGTTTAATATACATTGATTTTAAACTATTTTTCTCTCTCTCTTTCTTTCTCCCGCGTATTCAGAATATATTTTATGCCTCTCTCGCTCTGTCTGTCTCTTTTCGCGAAAATTAAAGTTTTATTTATTTTAGACAACATAAAAAAGAGAGTCGTATTTTCCGAAATAAAAAAAACAGACATAAAATCTCTCTGAAAAGAGAATAAATTTTGACAAACATAATAATTATTGAAATAATAATAAAAAAGAAGCTCAAATAGTTTCGAGTGGTAATTAGTTTAAGTACTAATTAAAATTTTATTTCGAACATGTCTTTCAGTTTTAAAACGCAGATTTGTCGCAATTGGCATTAAAATGTATTCGCGCGGAGATAGAAATCATAATAAGCTTGAATTCTTTTTATTTTGGCATTTAAAGCACTAAATTATATATTTTTGAGAGGAAAGACAGTGAGTGCGAAAAAAACGTCAAGCTTTTGGATTTGACACAAACGAACAGTTGAGAGAGAGAGAGAGAGCAAAGAGAATAGAAACAACGAATTGTGAGACACAATCGATTAGAGGCATGTTATTAACGGCTAAATGTGTTTTAGATAATGACGTTTAATCATATTTTTAGCTTTTAAGCACACTTTCAGACCGACAATAATAAAAATGAAAATTTTTTAGTGGAAATGTAAGCAGAAAAATTTTTTAGCGATTGTGACATGAAATACAAATAATAAATAAATAAAAAAAATACCATTCAAACGAAATAAGAAGAAAAAAATATTCGCGAGACGAGAGAAATTGTTTATTGTGAGTTAAACTGAAAAGCGAGGCAAAAGCGCAGCGAAAAAAAAGAGGAAAATTTGTGTGCCGTTACCCAAAAAATATAGATAAGAGTTTGGTTTACTATAACCAAATCTGACACTTCCATTAGAATAAAATGCTCGTTTACAAAAGAACTCTTGCATAGAGAAAGAGAAAAGAGAAAGCAAGAAGAGACGAATAGAGGGAGATATAGAGACAAGGAATGAGAGGGAGAGTGAGTGAGAGAGCATGGATAGCGAGATAACAGAAAAGAGCTGCACATCTTTAAGAGGAAAAGTAACAGCCAGAGGAGATGAGTGAGAAATCGTGGTTTGCTTCTCTTATTTGCTTTTAATGTAGAAGAGACGTGATTTGAGAGTGAGGTCATCGCAGTGAGAGATAGAGCACTGCACACACAAACACATACTACACAAAAACAGTTCAACTCTAAATTTGATTTTCCGAATGCACTTCAAATACTTACGACAATTAAAGAATAGCAGCAGAAGAAAAAAAAGGAAAAATAGAAATCCCGTGCTTTAAATAAATATGATAAAACATAATTTAGTTTTTGTTATTTACAGTTAGTTTCCGTTCGTTTTACTTTTCTCTCGCTTAGCAGTTAGTGATTAATTGGTTCGCTAACTAATTTTTATTAATTATTATGTATACTGTAAAATAAAAAAACATGGTTATATAATGATAACGACGCGGCAGTCATTAATATCAATTGTTAATGGCCTCTAGTTTAGTGCGCGCGCGAACTCCGCATTATTGTAAAAAAATATAGCAACAAAAAAAGTTTTTTTTACTTCCTATGATAATAAATATAGATGAACAGGAAAGAGAGAAGTCCAGCGGTAAATGTGTGTGTTAGTGCTTTTATAATGAGTAAATGTTCGGATGAATGCAGAATACGGGACTTGACAGGTCTTACCCTCAAAATATTGAAAAGAAATATTATGAAGAAATTTCTATTAAACGCGAAAATTTGAGAATGGATTTTTAAATTCATTCAAATTTAGTTTTGTCAAAACATTTATTTCATTTAATATTAATAAAAAAAATAAATTTCAAATTTTTTTATTAAATTGCAATACTGTATATGATTTTTATAAATATTTTTGTCAATAAAAGTTTCAATAGAGAGAATTGCATTAAATTTCCAACACATAAACACCATTAAAATTATTGCCGTTTTGTTAAACCGATTAAAATTTTTAATTATGGCATAAATAAACTAATAGTCTAATAATAATATTATTAATTTTCTTTATTTTAACCTTTTGTGTTTGTTTTAGCGTAGAATTATAGCAGCATTTCTATTAACGTTAATAGAAAAAAGTTTCAAATGAATTGCTAGTAGTCGTACGCGTAACGACTATTGTTTCTGACAAAAAAGAAAATGTGCTAAAAAGTGCTTTAACATGTTGGCTATTAGGCGTTCAAATAGTTATTTAGCGTTAGTACAGTAGCGTTACAAATACTAAATCGCAAGTTAATTGTGAAATTAGAGACACATTCAAAATAGAGGCAATACATTGTGGACCATAAGGCACACAACACTGACGTGTGTGTGTGAGTACAGTACTATGTTTTGGTCCTCAACACAACAAATAACACGAAACGCATCAACATTTTATTTTCTCTGCCGATGTGAGACTTAATTATTTGGATCTTTAGGTACTATATATCGTCAGCAGCAGTAGCAGCGAAGAACAGTCATTTAGTATTGACATTCTTGAAATAATGTTATATACAATAGAAATGGTGTTATTAAGTCTCTCAACGTGTACAGTATTAAGAGGCAAAAAGAAAAACAAATCCACTGAGAATTATTCCATCTTATGAGTTGGACACAGCCACGGCATTAATAAGAATCATTGATCTAACAAGGATTATCGGCTTCTATTTAATATCATTCTATTCGGTCTCCCTTTTTCTTTTACATAATTCAAAATTAGTGAAACGCGCAAAACATTTATAATATTTTTAAAATTATCAAAATAATAATAATAATGCCTTTATTTTACATTTAATTTGTCGTCTGTTTAAATATAAATAAGGATTTGATTAATAAAAAATATAAACTTTTTATTCAGCGTGTAATTTATATGTACCGAAACGCTTGAGTGTAGAATAAAATTTATTTAATGATATTATTATTATTTTACGAAAAATAATAATAAAAAAAACAAAATAAATATGTGAAACACCGCAGAGTCAGGATATATGAATGTTATGAAACCCTCTAATGAGTTGGGAAAACGGATCAAACTCCAAATTAAAAGTGACGCCAGGTTTTTCGAGGCGTAATTGGCGGATCAAACACCCGAATCACAACTGAATTTCACTTTTCACTGTTCATCTATAATATATATTATCTAAATATTAAAAACGCAAATAAAACGAAACGGTCACTCACTTCGTTGATGTGTTTGTAGGTTTTGATGAGATCGACACTTAATTTACGCAAAGGAGCGCTGTTTGGTTCGCGAAACTTAAACGACGACAGTCGCGGCTGATTCGCCTGATTGTTGAGCGCAACCGACGAGAAGTCGTTAGAGAGCGTAGAATTGGGTCCAGTGCTGGTGACCTGTTTAGCCTCAATGGCCACCAACTGATCTTGTGTGACAAGGCGTCCATACATTCCTCCACTGATCGCGTGTTCTCCTAATATAATGCAACATAAATTGCAGTTAATTACGTGTAACGCCAGACCAAATAATAATACTAATACTAATAATAATAATGACTAATTTCAAACAAACCAAAGCATAAATTAAACATTAAAATGTGCCGTATTTAAGGTTTGGTGCATAATTGTTTGTATATAAACATATAAAGTAGTATTCAAATAATAAAGTAGTAAAGGGGGTATCAAACTGAAGAAAAAAAAACGAAATACAAGGGGAAACGACTGAGAGAACCATAGAGAGAAGAGAAATAATAATATATACATCAAAAAAGTTAAGTGTTTGGGAGATATACATGTATATGATTCCCATGTTGTTATTATAGCAGCGATACACTCACTGATATTACTGACTAACTAGTTATAAATTGCTTTATAATTAATAGTGTTTTTCTGTCTCTCTCTCTCTTTCTCGCTCTTTTGATAATAATAAAACCCTAAAACCAAACACAATTTTAAATACAACTATTTTTTTTATTCTTCAAATGTCAATGTATGCGCTCTTTCTCTTCTCTCGCTGTGTTTACTATGAAATGTGTTGATATATTTCTATGACAACACAATGCAAAATGCATCGATATATTGTAAATAGTATTGCTAACCATTGTCCCCTAAACCTTTCCAACTAATAAAAAAAGCAAAGCAGCAAAAAAAACTGAGATTTGCCGGCAAATGCAGTCAGACAGCATTCCTTGCATAACACTCGTTGGCTGCTATTGCAGAACAGCTGCAGCACACACATCGAAAGCCACTCCAAAATTGGCGTTATTTGACAGCACACACACACACATACAAATTCAGTGTTGCATCGCTTGAGGCGCTTCTCTCTCATGACCTCACTCCCTCCTCCCTCCCTCCTTCCCTCAGGTCGAAGACTCTACAAAGACGAAAACTAGAATGACTCTCTCATTCTCTAAACTCTCTGAAGCGTTGTATCCAGGCGTTGATACCCAATCCCCTTCAGGCCCGCTAACAGAATCGCTCAAACTCTCAGGTATAGTTGAAGGTAGTGGAAGGTAGTTGATCTTCTTGTTGCCATGCACTTACGAATCAAGTCTAGTGCAGCGCATCACACACACAACAGATACACATTGCACTCACACACACAACGCACTGCAACCGTCAATTCAATTTGCGAACCACGCACTAAACTCGCACCAAACTCTCACCCACTCTCCCGTCCCAAAGGGACACAAAGCCCCAAACAAATGTCACTGAGTTTGCCTGTTACTGTGTGTGCGACCCATTCGCTGCCATCCCATCCCATCCCGCCATAAATAATGTATTAACAAATAAAATAATAATAATATTTTTTTCGGAAACATTACTTACTTAATTGGGCACTGGTTTTATCCCATACTTCGTTTGACACAACGATTCTAGTTTTGGGTATCGAGTCGACGATACCCGCGCTTAGTTCTGTTAGTATTGGCGTTTCAATTTTGAATGATTTTGCTTAAACAACAAACACAACAAATATTAATTTCTAAATAATAATAAATATTCGCGTCGATAAATATCGGGACGAATTCCACACAACAACTAATAAATAGTTATATTTTTGCGCCACACGTTTCT